>VZZY01002626.1:108724-139014 GCA_013400335.1 Eurystomus gularis
CAGGTCCCAGCGCCGCGGCCCCGCCGTTCCCAGCGCCGCACAGGGCCTGGCGCCGACCGCTCCCCTCGGACTAACGGCTCCGCCCCTCGCGCCTCACGGCTCCCCGCCGCGCTGCGGTCCGCCCGGGCGGGGAGAGCGGCCCCCGCACCCCAGTGCACCTCCGAGCCCCGGCGGTGGATGCCTTCCTCCCTTTTTAACTCCCAGGGGGAAGCGTAATAATTCCTTTCTGCTGTGCTGCCGTGGAACGGGGAGTTCCCTTCCACGTAGTGTTTTTAGTTTCGGCTTGTCTTTCTGATCAGCAAACATGACAGAAATAGGGATAATGGTTTAATATCCTAAATGTAAAGATAATAATGAGGCAACAATCAAGCGAGAGCTTGCTGTTTCAAAAAGAGATGAGAGTCTCGCTACCTCTGAAGTCCAAGTTAGACCTCATCCTCATGCAGAAGACTGCTCCCCCGAAGGGATGGCTTCCCCTATAATTTAAAGCAATACTTGTAATCATTTATTTATGCATATGCTGTTATTTCTGTGGGGTTTTTCTTTTCTTTTTCTTTTTTCTTTTTTCTTTTTTTTTAACTGGCAAAATCTTAATATCTGAAGGTTAAAGCCAGCAATAGACCCCAGAAAATGTCGAATTGCTGCTGTGCCTTTTCCTTCCAGTGTATCCATGTTGCAGTTCCTGGCCCTGAGCACCCACTGGACCACAGCCTGCTCTGGGTGTGGTGGTGGGGTGGCCTTGGCTCACAGCCAAGCACCTGCACAGCCCCTCAGTCCCCACCTTCTCTCCTGTGGGACAGCGTAAAAATAGGAAGAATGAGAGTGAGAAAGCTTGTTGGTCAAGGTAAAGGCTGGGACATTGCTTACCAGTTACTGTTGTGGGCAAAAACAGACTCAACTGGAGGAAATGAGTTTATTACTGATTAATATAAATATTTAATTACTGACTCAGGTATTGTGAAACAAAAACAGAAGAGGAAGCAAGCATTAGAACTCTTGGGGAAAACACCTCTCCTCCCCTATTCCCAGGCCCAGCTTCACTCCAGACTCCTCTCTTCCCCATTGTTACTGCAGCAGGTGGCACTTAGTCCCTTCAGAGAGGCAATGAGTAGTGCAGGAGAGGACTGTGGTTCTTCTCTGGTGCTCTTCTCACTTCTTCTCTTCTCTGATGTGGATCCTCCATGAGCTGCAGTCCTTTGGGGCCTCTTCTGTCATTAGAGTGGAAGCCCTGCAGCATCTGCTTCTTTAGGTGCCACAGAGTTATAATTATTTTTGTTAGTGGCCAAGGTAAGGTAGTGCGTTGCCCTGTAGAAAGTGAAAAGAGGCTGAATATCGGACACTGCCAGAGCTGCTTTGAAATGGTGAAGTTTATGCTTTGATGATCGAAGCCCTGCCCCTCGTTGCAAAGCATGTTTTCCACAACAGTATGCATTCTGTGAGACCTCAGCCTTTGCGTATGTGCTAAATCAACACATACGCTTTTTGTTCAGAGAAGACACAGAAATTAAGGCACTTTAATAACTTTTTGTGATAGAGTAATCTATGCGGGACAGCTCCTGTAAACCTGTAGGAAAGGAGACTGTCAAGTTACATCATTGCAGGTGCTCCTGTAAGATACTGCTCTTTATGAATTTCAAGGCTCACTTTCTTGCAAAAGAAGGATTTTCTGTCTTGAACATTGAAGTTACCTTCACCTAGTCCTTAGGGGAAAGGAAGTGAAGGTAGACATGAGTCTGCTTCTTTGGGACTGCATCAGACTGCATGTTTTCCAGTCATGTATTGTAGTTCAAAGAGAGTTCAAGGATCATTGCTCAGTGGATGGTGCTTGTGCTTTGGGACCAGCTGGTCCATGATTGTCAAAGTCTGTCTTTCCCTTCTTTTCCTCAAACCTGCAACACTCAGTTCTGCCATATACAGAGCCTAGTGTTTTTAAAATGAATGTGCTAGAATCTTCCGCAATTGATCTGTTTGATACCAGAGAGGTTTAACTTAGCAGTGATTTAACAATTATAGTAATAGCCCAGAGCAATTGCCATTGCTTGTCACCTCAAAGAGCTCCTAGTTCCAATAGAGCCTATACTACCGCTCCAGTATTACTGAGAGCGTCTCAGACTCAGGAAGCATTTCCTAGAAAAAGGGACTCTCATTTTTTCCCTTTGCTGCCTCTGCATGAAGCAGTAACAAGTCAGTTACGTGCTCCATGCATTGTTCATCTCATTAGATTTCAGAAAGCAGTTGGGGCATTCTCTTGGAAATGAAACCACTGGTAGCTATGGAGGAGCTTTCCATCCTAGACCTCTCAGACCTGCAGATCTATATTCATGTAATAATACAGCCATCTATCTGTAATATAGAGTGATGTCTGCTCTGGGTTTCTATGGGTCAGTGGTGCGATACTGAGACTTCTTCCATTGCACCTTCTTCCAATGTCAAATCTTTTGCTGGGTGGATTGTTTTGCCTATGTTAAAGTTGTCACAGAACCAGTGGGACCTGGAGGTTACAGAAGCAGATCACGTCGCAGTTGTCAGGTTATTCCCAGCATCCTGCACTTTCACATCTTCAGGAAAAAGCACAGCTGAGCCCTCTTTGCCTTAACAGCCTGTACATTGTTGCCATCACACAGTGTTGAGAGACAGACGTTGCTGAGAGACAGCTTATTGTTTGAAAGATGCTAGTTCTGTGCACCTACGAATGTTGTCCAGATGTATTATATATCTGAAAGAATACCAGGAACTGTAAGTAAGTAGCTATCTTTTTTTTTTTTTTCTTGCTTATTGATTTGTAGCAACCACCTAACAAAAGAATTTAGTAGTAAATGCTTTTTTTTAAGCTTCCATTTATCCCTGGTTTATCTATTTTAAAGGTGTAAGTTTAAATAATTTGTAGTGCATGTAGACAAGGTTGGAAAGGAAGTCTGAAATGACGATTGAATGTGTTTAGAAGTTATTAACAGTTCCCCTTTTCCCTGTAAAATCAGAGTATATGGAACAGTGGTGATAGTGGTCTGGAAGGGCTATGAATGCAGATGGTTTCCTTGTGCTTTTTCCTCATCATAGACAGGATTATTATGTGACTCCTGGAGATTTACAAAGAAAATGTGAATGGGAGGAAAGCTGCAATCTGTTCTAGGGATGACAGTTAAATTGAATAGTCCTAGCCATAAATACAGTAGGATTTTTCTTCTTTGACAAAAAAATTCACAAGTAGCTATTGTTTCAGTGACTTAGCTGGAAGTTTTTATCCTACAATTCCTTATGTGATCTGTAGACCTCTGATACTGTATCATAGTCAAACATGTTCACCAATGTAAGTGCCTTGTTAACTCACTTAATCTTGAGGTTTCTCCATCAGCTCATTGTTTCATAACTTTGACAATAATGAATAGGTTTAATCTCTACTGACCTCTTCAGGTATTTCTGTTAAGATGACCTGGTAGTTTCAAAAAATATCCTTCTCTTTATTTTCTCCTACTGAAACAAAATGTTCCAAGATGGCATGTTTCTGAACAAAGTGATATCCTATTGAAAAATGAATGAGTCACCTCTAAATTTTATAGGTAGTAGATTAGCAACCTGTGAGACATTTGTGTAAGTCCATTTTCATTTTTGGGAAGGGTAATAAATACCCAGCTATGCTGAACAGATGAAACTTTGCTTTAACTCTAAACAATGTCCTTTCTTTTGATTAAGATTGCTGCTGCTCTTTTCCTTGGTCCAAGAGCTAATATTTTTTTATTCACAGTTCAGAAAAAAGTCAGTAGAATAAATTAACATTACACATTCAAATCCAAAATTTTAATTTCTTCTAGGCAAATGTTTAAGTGTAAGAATAATCTATACATTTTAGAGAAAAATGAATAAGAAATGCATGAAACATAAGGAGACAAGTGCCTCTAAGAAGATCCCTGCCATTTGTTTAGCTTGCGTTCCAGTTTAGCATCCAATTCATGTCACTGAAAGCTTCTGATTTTAAATAGGTTAAGTAATTATATAATCAGCAATGCGCATGGCACATATATGATGTACTGGTTACCTTCAAGTTCAGAAGGCTAAGCCTACTGATAGGGCATGAAAAGTTAAAAAAAAAAAAAAAGGTATGCCAAGTTATGAGGTCTAGTTCTCTTGTGTGACATGGGGCTTCTGGTGGCATTTCTACACTGCCGGTGATTTATACACTGAATAAGAGCCACAGGGCAGGTGGGATTTCTTTTTTCTTGTCCCTTCTAGTTTTCCAGGCTTGAAAGCTGCTTGAAAGAAGGGAAGTTTTTCCCCTAACTGTATCCTTTCACCCTCTCAAAATGTTTTTTAAAAATCTTTTTATTGTCACAAATTAGGCCACCAATTTTTATTTTTTTTTAATGGTTTCTAGTTTTGCTTTCTGGTGCTAATAGCTCCCATGCAGGCACCTGCTTATTGAATTCCCAGCAAAGCAGGAACCTGAAGTGTGTACCGTGTTACTTCCCTGCCTGTTGAATGGTGATTCTCAGCAATGTAGAGCCAGAGACTTGCCATCTCTGCTCTACTTGCTTAGCAGGCCTCAATGCAGTGAACATCTGGGTCATCAGGAAGGCATCAGAATGGTCTTTGGGTGTGTTCAGAAAAACAGCAAGGCACTGTTGAAACTTCCATGAGTAAGTTTTGCGAGCCCTAGAAACTTGAAGAAAATGAATAGTCCCCAAAGCATAAATTCTGTCCTTGGTTAAAGATTAACTTCCCCCAAACGCTTTCCCTCTGCCTGCTGAAGTGGGCTGAATGGATGTTAATGTTCTGGTATTGAGAAACATCAGATATTTCTAACCATAGCCTAGTTCTTAAAATGAATGTCTTCCATAGACATTTCAGTTTTTGAAAAATATTTTATGTCTTCCATATGTTTACTAGATCTTTCTCAGCTTATGGGGCATGGCAACATCACACATCTTTGCCATCAGCTGTTAGTAATAAAGAAGAGAGAGCTTAGAACTGTAGTTGAAGTTTACCATCGGTGGAAGTATTTTTTTATCCTTGTTTATCCTTGAAAAATGCAACAAAGTTCTATTGTAAATATGGGAAGCATCCATTGTTGTAGGTGTGAGTTTACATCAAAGAAATTATAAATAATTGTAAATATGTACAATATGTAAGTATGTAAATAATTCACATTTATGCCAAAGTAGAATTATTCAGCAGCACTTGTTTGAAAAAACAAAGAGATTTAAACGTATTGCTGTTGAAGAGGTGATACTACTGTTCTCTAGGAGTGATAAATACCTTTTTTTTTCCTTTCCTAATTCAGATTTTGGAGCATGATTCAGTACTGACCCTATATCATGACTAAATGCTGTGTCTAATTCTCATTTTTAAATGAGGTGAGAACAGTTATTGGTATCACACCAGATACACAGAATCCAAGAAAATAGTTTATTTTCCATTTCCACTTCTTTCCATGAGTTGTCTCAGTGGCTCACAAAACTGCTGAAATTATTTGTGAGAAGTTAAGAACCTCAAATCTGTATGGCAGAAATGAATGAAAGAATACCACATCAACATTCATTAGTCTGGATTGGTGATGCCTGGTTTGGATTTTACTACACTGTGTCTCATGCTGGATTAGTAAGAGCTTGAAAGGTCACCTGAACAGAAGAAGTGGCCAGTGGGTCTCTACGGTAGTCTGAAAGGCAAAAAACCACCTTACTTCACATATTGTGTCTCTGTACACAGAAGAAACATCACTGACACAGTTACACTGTACTTTAAGTGAAATGTAAGTCAGGAAGGTTAAATGTGTTTCAGGTTTCTGCTTCAACCAGAAGAATCTGGCTGGACACGGCATCTGGCACCAACCAGATACTTCTTCTGGAAAGGTGTGCCCAGCTTTATATGACATCTCCCTTACTGGGATACCATGTATTTCAGATTGGTACGATGACTCAATATGTTTGTATTTCAGTGGTTAAAATAGGGGTAAATCAGAATATTTTATTTCATGGATGGGAAAAGAGGTCTGTTCATCAAAATTAACTTTGAATGAATGATGTCAGCAATCTGTAATTTGTCTGAGGATATGGAATTTCCTGACAGAAGTTACAGGATTACAGTGAACTTGAATTGTCAGGAAAACCAGTGCATTTCATTGTGCAAATAACAATTCTTGTGATAATAACATGCTTCTCATGTTTGCTGTCTTGCTGCATGAAAAGGTTTGGGGTTTTTTTTGTTGTTTTTGTTTGTTTGTTTGTTTGTTTTTTTCTCCCTACATTGCTGTATGGAAAGGTTTTTTTCTGTAAATGGCACTATTTCATTTCAGAATATCTGTGGCACTTTTGTTCTTAAATTCATGTACACTGGAATTTGAATATTACTTGTATTTGCAGACACAAGCTGCTTAGGAACCAATTTCTTATGCTGTCTTAACATTCATTCTTCAGTTGGTCCATTTTAGTTTGGCTCTCTGATTCCTGCAACACCAAAAATGAAAGATTATGCAAAACCGTATTTGCAGTGACTTTTTGCACATTCCGGGTTTTTAGTGTGACTTTGCCTGTACCTCTGGAGGATTTATCTTATGCTTCCTACTTGTTATAGTGACTATTAAAGCATGGTGTTAATATGTTTTGAATGACAAAGTAGTCAAATAGAAGTGCATTGTTGACTACCAAATTTTCATGTCAACAGGACAGAACTGACAAAAAAATGTAGAACATTTGCAGCTTCTGTTACTCACTCCCAGGCATTTGAATGTTGTGAGTTGGTCATAACATGCCATAAGAATGCTTGGGGATGTCAGAGTATGTTTAAATTCCTTTATATGTGCTGTTTTGTGTTTAAATGTTGACTCTTCACATCTTCAGTTTTTGCTCTGCAGTCATGAGAACTGGGAACCACCTTCCCCTACAGGGAAAGGAAGGCTGTAATGGCTGGTATGGTCATGTGAATTCAATATCTAGAGCATCATGAGAGCTGGTAAAATCACAGGAGCTAACAACAGAGCACTGCTTTAACATTAGAAGAGGAATAATATCAAGGATATGGAAAAAACTGCAGATAGTTTTAATAATCTAACACATTTGGCTGGGTAGCAGATTCCTCAGTGGCATTATGAGGACTCCTACAAGGCTGCCTGTTTACTGGCCCTTAATAACATCCTTTCTGCATTTCATGGTAGTACTTCCTTGTCTTCTTTCCACTTCTTTCCAGCACAAACACAACATAGTCATTTGGTGTATGGCTTGCCCAAGGTATTTTGTTGCTCCTGATGCAACAGTTGTCTTCTGTGTTACTTTGCAGAGACCCATCATGGAGAGAAGATACTGACAGCAGGCTGTTAGCCCTCATAATACTTCTTTATTGGGAGAACAAATGACACCCATGAGATAAAATTCTCCAAATGTCTTGCAGGAGATAAGCTGTGAATTTTGGTCCAATGAATTGTTAGCCTTTCCATAGTCAGATAGGACTGTATTTTTTTTTTCCATCTTACCTTTTTCTGCCTCTGTTGTTTCAGAAAATCAGCTGTGAGAAGTCTGAACCAGCAGTCCTAGCTAAGCCTAGTATTTTTAAAAACATGCACTGAAAGTAGCTCAGAGTTACTTCATTGTGTATTTCCTTTACTGCAGTCATTACTGAAAGAATGGCACTCAGATAAGCAGTGGTTAATGGCATTTCACTGGGTACAGAATTTTGTAGCTGTCAGAAGAAATTACCTGATGTTTTTAAGCATATCCTGTATTCTGACTATATTCTTGCTTTATACAAAACTGGATTGTATTAAAAGCAAATGCCTTAAAAAACAGCCACTGATATTTCCAACCACGATGCACACGGTATTTAATTCAAAAAAGTCTTTCTTGAATTGAGTTTTCTAGCAACAGTGGTAGGAAGGGAATTTGCACCAATATTCTTCAAGTATTGAGAATCAGTTTTGGTCCAGTGCTGTGCTAAATCTATTTAATGCCCAAATCTCCAGCATTTAAGGTTGGTGTCTTTCAGTCTACCCTCAAGGATTCTGCTTCTAAGTCTTCTTGCCCTTCCTGTGGAAAGAGAGATGACTGTGTATCTACAAGGCACCTCAGCATTACAGACTTTGAGAATGATTCAGAGAAACTATTGACTACAGAGAGAGTTGAGGGACACTTGTTTCTTATCTTGGTCACTAACCTGTTACCTTGAAGTGAGCCAAGTGAATAAGCACGTAGCACCCCTGCTTCCTTCTGCAGGCCCATTTTTCTCTGAAGATTCCATTATTTATGCCTTTAGTCCATTATTTATTAGAATTGAGGGGACAGGGCATGCCTGAAATTTATGCAAATACCATTAGCATACAGCAGCATGTAAAACTGGTGCATATATTCTTTGTGTATTGCAATATTTGGTGGCAAGAGGAAAAGAAGCAGTATTATGGAATATATAAAAAGTAGGTATAATACATTTATGTTTGTATAGGACATTACTAATTTCTCATTGGTTACATAGGAACCATTAGCACTATTTCTAGTTTTATTTCATATTCACCACAGAAATTGATGAAAAAAAAATCATGTAGATGTTCAAGTGATGGAAAACTGGCAAAATTCAGTTTATGCTTACTGAGTCACCAATGATGATCTTTTAAATAGATTTAGTGCTTTTCAAGAGATCCTTTCCTGTAGAAGGGAAAAATACAACATGCTGTTTGGTTGCCTGTAAGTATTTACTTTGCTATTATACGAAACTAGCAATTCATGGTGTTCAGAGAAGCATGTCTTTCATAATCCAACATTCTTTTCTTGGGCGGTCACTGAAAGCAAATTTAGATACAACAGCAAGTTGTCAATACAAACACTGAGGTTTATTGTGGCTTTCAGGAGTTGACAAGAAAGAAAATGTTTGAGGTTCTCCTTTAGTAGGACCAATTGCCTAAAGTAGCTAGTATCCACAACACCAATAGACTCTAGAAAAAACTCACAGAAATAGAGGAACATAAGAAGATCTCTCTTTACATTGGCACACATTTAATGTCTCTCCTAGGTTAACTCTGAGATATCTGTACAACAGTAGTGGTAATTCTGTTCTCAGTTTTACACTTGTGCTTTGGATGATTAAGATCTCATGTCTCTCCAAAACATTCAGTATCACCTCCTTGCAAGAAGAGTGAAAAAAAATGATGAATACTATTTCTCTGTGCTTCCTCAATTCTTTGAGAATACAGTTTTGTTGTTTTTTCACTCATAAGACAAACTCTTTGTGGAGTAAGGGGTCAACAGTTACCTTGTATTGCACTGGGTAGAGTTGGGCACTTTTGCCTGGGATTTGCCAGAAATGCATCTTGATTTGGAGTAACTCCTTTAGGAAAACAAGCTGGATTATACAATTGTTTGTCTTGAACAAACTAAGAGTCAGCTCCTGAGCGCCCTAATCACTGTGCTGTGTAGTGATGGTCCTGCTCCTTATAACCTGGCCCAGCAGAACTGTGTCCTTATTTACAGAATATTGTGACTTCAAGGGATAGTGTGCTCTGATTCAGGAAGAGTCTGTTCAGGTGGTGGTAATACTCTACTGAGTTGTAGATCTAATTTTTAACTGCTTCAGGCTGAAGAGAGAAGTGAACTCAACAGCCTCATTTCCTATGGGAATACTGTAACCACTGCACTGTTAGGAAGGATAATTTTTTGCCGCTTTTCTCTCTTTTTTTTCTTTTTTTGGCTGTGCTTTCAAGAGCAGTTATGGCAGCTGTGTTATTCCTCTGTTACCTGTGCTCAGACCTCTCAAGGGAGCCTAACACAGGCTGTGTGGACCAAGGTTGTGGAATTCGGGAAAGCCTGCCATAAGTAGCTGTTAAGCTGCCATATTCCAGCGTGAGCAAGAAGTAAAATGTCAGGCAGACTTCAAGAACTTTAATATGAAAAATGAAAATGAATATGAAAATGTAGGCAAGTGTGGACTGCAGGAAGTTACATAGTCAAGCAGGACGTCAGATAATGTGTGAGGCTTAATCAGAAAAGGTACATACAAATGCCATTTTCTTAATTTCTGCGGTCTGTATAGTGCCTGCAGTGTCTGGTAACCAGGGATATCAGAAATAGATGATAATTCTAATATTACTAGCAAATAAAATTTCCTTACAAATAGTCTTTGTGCTGTGCTGGAACAAGAGGCATTGCAGAATGATGGAAAATGATGCTGTAAATCCCAGTTATGCCCACAGCCTTCTCAATAAAGACAGTAAAACAAGGAGTGAGGTGAGGGGGAGGGGGTGTGTGTGTATAAATCAAGTACCTGTGCAGCAGTTCCTTAAGAAATAGTTCAACTTCCATTTGTGCCAGTCAGTCTGAAAACAGAAATGACGTAGAGCAGAGCCAGCCAAAGGGATAACTCAGAGAATGGCATTTACAAGACTAATAGTACATATGTTGTAGACATCAGTCTCTTGAGGGTCTTTTGGGAGAGACTGTCAAGGTAATGGATACACTTACACTCTTGTGCCCTTTCATGATCAACTTCAATGGCATTGATCTTCCTGGCAAAGAGGATAAACTGTTAGTCATCCTTTGGGAAGACACTGTCTGGAATTAATAATCTATCATCCAATTTCACCTTTTCACAGGGAAAATTGTAACTATTTTTAGTTAATTTTGAATGAAGATGTATTCACTTCATAACAAAATTTTCAATCTTGCTATTAAATTGGAAAAAATACACATCTCTTAAATACAAGTTTAGGCTTTTGCAAAGGATTGAATTTTTGTTATTTGTGCAGCTCAATTGATTTAAAAAATAATTTTTCTCTATTCTTCTATATTCCATTTATAGAACTGAAAATATTAGTTGCAAACTACAGAATGCTGTGATAAATTATAATTTTGCAAATTATAAATATTATAAACTTAAAAAATGAGAGAGCATTATTGTGCATAATAAGTGGAACAGTCCTTATCACTTCTATTAAATAATTAGTAATGGATTATTTTTAGTTATGAAATAAGATTTGTTTAGCTTATTGCTTAAATGTGTTGTGTATTTTGCATTTTTTCAAATGAAATGCCTATCCAATTTCAGTTCAACAGAAAAGTTTAGAGGTTTCAAAGAAGCTGTAAGTCTGTGGATATTAGGTGAACTAAACTAAATTATATGGATTATGCCTGGTGCACCAAAAGGAAAGTTTACCTAAAGCTTTTCATTAAGAATCTAAAAGCCTTTTATAGCGTATATTTAAATGATACAGCTGTTCTGTGTAATGGAGGACTGCTATTGAAAACATGGGAGTAATTGACACCAAAATGATAAAACTGTGCTCTTTTGTTTTTCAGGTCTTAGGAACAGATGAGGATAATATGGGGGATGGTTGCTCTCAGAAACTGGCATCTGCCAAGTTCCTTCGACTTTTGCTCCTAATACTGATTCCGTGCATCTGTGCCCTTATCCTTCTGTTGGTGATCCTGCTTACCTTTGTAGGTAAGTGCCAATAGAGTAAATTGTCACATTTTTCATTAAGGATACTAAAACTGAGACTGCATTCTGAAGTGCTAATGTAATTATGGATAGTAAAGACATGTCTTAGCACATCTACCTAATAAAGTAATCTACCTAGTGACTTGATAATGTTTGTTGCAGAGAAATAAATATGCTAGCATGTTTAAGGTACTGAAGAGGAAACCTTTCCTGAATTTCTCAAAGTAGATTTTTGAGGAGCATACTACCTTGACCATGTAGTATGGAAGTGGTTTTCCGCAGTCAGTTCACAAGTACAAAAAGAGATTTATGTTAGAACTTCATATCACTGCCAGTGGAATGGAATATTTATCCCTTTATGTCACACATTGATTTGCAAATACGATTTTTATCTTCAGGTGAAAGTTAATTTATAAATAGCCACAAATCTTTCTGAACAGCCTACAAAATATTACTATTTAACTAAGGAAAAATATGTTCATTTCTTCTAGATATGAAATGTGTATCAATGCAGACCCCCAAGTATGTTTTGTGGAAAATTGTTCCAGGTGTATTAGATTTCATAATGGCTTAGTCTGTTAACTAACTCTGTGTCTGTTATAGAATTAAAAGGTAATAATGTCTTGCCAAAGATTTTTTAAAAAGCCTTCTCTTTGTTGCCTTTAGAGAAGCTAACGTATCATTAAATTGCTTCAACTACAATGTGAGAAAGACGGTAAGGCTAGGTTAAAGCATTGCTTTTTCGGGAAAAAAAAAAGTATAAAAATAATATGCTTTCAGTGCTGAGGGTTTCTGGCATTTTTCTTGTTTTTTGATAACGAAAATACTTTCTCATCGACCTTCCTTAAGTACTTCAGAAGCACATCTGTAACAAGTAGGGTAATGTGTGAGGTATATAGCTATAAATATGTTTTTCTATTTTAACTCCCCAACTTCAATATACATCATACAATCAAACAGCAAGCACAGGAAGAAACTAAAAATGTCTCAGTAGCACTTTCAGCACTGTCAAAATCAGGACAATTTAAATCTGTTTTCTCAATTCAGTCTGTAAAGGATTTGCAACGTGACATTATAGGCCTGTTCTTTTCATTTAGCTTAAGTTAGGGAAGTGAAAAAAATACCAAGGCTAGTGAGTGTTAAGATTGACAGGTAAGTCTTGGGGTGTATCTTTAAACCAAGAATAGTCTGAAGTGGATTAAGATCAAGTAAGTCTGACAATTAGGAAATATGATGCCATTCAATTCACTTTCCTTATGCTTAGCATTCCATCTGTATGCTTCATATCTTCTGCCCTAGATTTTCATTTTTTGTTAGGAAAGCAGATAAAAAAGCAGGTGTATTTACATCAGCCCTGCTCAATCTCCTCCTCTGAGGCATGTATCAACATAACACTCATTAAAATGTATGAAATCCTCTGGGAAATGGGACCTGTTCTGATCCTACTTATATAGGAAAAATCAGGACTATCTCCTCGTAAGTCAATATAATTACTGCAGTGCTGTGGTGCATGTGGATATAGTTGGTATGGGTGGAAGGAGATAGGTGGAGTAGTACAGTTATATTGTAGTAATAGAGAATATCTTATCTGAGGTGTGTCATGGGGTTCTGTTTTCAAAATATGTCATTAATCAACCTTTCAAAATTTACTTACCATCAAAGTATTCAAGACACAAAGCCCTTGAAAAAGTTACTTTGTTAGAACTGCGTACAAAGAAAGGACAAAGCATATTATCAGTAGAAATACACATTATTTTACCAAAGATACAAGAGACTTTTTAGGTCCATAGAAGAAAATATCAAGCTGAGTTGTTCAGCTTTGATTTCTCTTAAGTACTTACACTCTGACTCTGCACACTGTTCTGTCTCTCACCAGGAACATAGCATGCTTGTCAACCAGTAGAAGGAAACTTTGTAGTTCCCCAAGTGATGTTGAGCCTCGAGGCATATGACATGTCCTCAGCATCCAAAGTGACTAGCAGCATGGAGATTTAAAAGTTATAATTGTGAAAGCAACATGAAATATAAACAGTTCTGTTATCAATCAGTGGCAATATTTGCTGTAAGCCAGGTGTCTAAATTTAGGAGTTTAACATATAAATAAGCCATTTGGTCCTGGGAGCTTTTTTGGATGGAAGATGGTAATTGTCGGCTAAATGATCTGCCGGTTCTTTAATTTGATCTTGCCAACACAGCTGTATTATGGGGAATGTCCAAAGGAGTGTATCCCAGAGCAACCTGTGTTTCACCCATCAGTAAGAGCAAATTTAGTCTAGCAAGCTTTCTTTACTGATACACCTGGAATGTTCAAAATGAAATTTAAAAAAAGATGCTATGACTACAGCTCCAGGTCTGCAGTGGGACATCACTGAGGTCAATGAGGAATTGTTCTTGTGATCTAGAGAATAATGATGAAAGTCTAGCAGTCCACCGAATGCGAATGGATAGAAGGTCACAGTGACTGAAACATGGATTCTGGTGTGGCATTACTGATTTTCCAAGGAGCCTGTGGAGCTTTATTCATTAGCCAGTGCAAAGTGAGTGTTTAACAGGCACAGAGTTCAGGATCGTTTCTGAATTGCAATAGAGCTATTATGTGTGTGTTACATTTCATTTCTTAGGTTAAGAAAAGCTTTATAAATAAAAAATTCTAGTTATATGACACATTGTGCTCAAGAGACAAGAAAGACACCAGTTAAGACTTTTTATTAGATCACAGTGTTATGACTGTAACTGGGAATTTTCAGGCATAAACAGTTGTTAATATGAAAGGCAGCTGCCGTCTTCCTCTCCAGCCCTTTAGTATAACCCTGACTTTTTGCTGAGACTTTGTTGCCTGAAAGCCAGAAGCTGATTAAAGGGAAAATATCTCCTTTCTGTTCAGGACCCAGCTTCATTCTGCAGCTTCTTTAAAAGATGCTTCCCACAAAATTTACTTTGAGTTCCATTTTATCTGGGAGCATCCATTATTTGCATTTTAACTGTTAAGTTGCAAAAATAAAAAATACCAAAAAATTGCAACTGATCTCCTTTTTGGCCCCTTGGGCAGCTAGTAAGCAGTTTAAGGTAATGTCTTTACTTAACAGGGGGAGCAGGATGAAGTCTATTACTACAGCTCAGCTGATGTGTAATGGTTTGGTATGCTATGGGACCTCCATATCATCAGTGATGTGCCCATCACAGGGTCATAGGACAGGCCCTGCAGAAGAAATCTCAGTGGGTATGTGCTAGCTAGTTATAGTAGTGAACCACTCTTTTATTCCTTGTCTAACTGCCTCATCCATTACGTACCCTTTGGTTGACTACTTTGCTCTGTTTCATTAGCTTTTTAAACAAACTTGGTCTTTTTGGGATTTCCTGCTATGAACTGCTAGAAATCACCCACAGCATCCACTGCCAAAATCTCAATTTAATAGCTTGAACAGTGTGACTATTTATTAGATCTCATAACTTCCATTTCAGATCTTTAAAGAAAACATTAGTTCTGCAATATTGAACAGCCACTGGAAAATGATCTGTAAAACTGTTGGCAAAGCATCGCTTTGAACCAAATGAGCCTGGTGCCAGCTCCTTGTTTCAGTACCAAACACAATGTAGGCCAGTGTGCTGTGTATTTCTGTCACCTGGACATGTCCAGCTGTAGCTGGAGACACACGTCTGAAATGGTTACAACTATTTCTCAACTGATGAACTATCTGGCTTATGATTTACTGTCTACAGCTCTGTATGAACTCACATCTGAAGAAAAGTTGGATATAGTGTTCATGTATACCTGAATAAAACGCATGTTCTGTACATGTTGTATGGCTATTAGCAGATATTTATAGGGGGTAATTCAGTTCTTATTACTGAAGAGATTGAAAAAGCATCGCACTGTTGTCTTAGCTATATTAAAATATTAATAGTTCCTTCAGGGATTTTGATGCTATAAAAACCCTCCAGTGAGCTTAATTTAACACTGAAGATATACAGTAGTATTTTTAGGGGGGAAAAGGATGAGAATCCAAACAAATAGGAGCCTAACTCAGAATGTGGACGCTGTAGCCTGGAAGTGCTTGAATTTTCTTCTGTGCATTGGGAAGACAAGAGGCTAGAAAGAGAACATGAGGGAAGAACAAGATATCTTAGGAAGGTGATCCAAACCCCTCAAATACTAAATGGAAACACAACTGTCATCTAGAGCTAGCCTGTGGGAAATGCCAGAGGTCTACACCTACCTCTCTCAAGGGCATATGCACCAGAGCCCAGGCTTGTGTTATTTTGTGGGAAAAATACCAACAAAACCCAAACCTGTTAAAAAGGATTTTAATACTACGCATTGTCAGCTGAGATGATAAAATTGGGAAGGCATTCTGTATAGAAGAAGTTAATGTGTAGTACACCTGTCAAGAAGACAGGTTAACACTAGGAAACTGTGAAAATAGAACAAAAAGTGCTATCGTTGGAAAGATGGGTTGAAGAAGCAAACAGGCATTAGGGGATCTCAGTGAAAGAAGAAAATGACCTTATGGGTAGTGATGGACATTGTTACTATTTGTAGTTCCAGAAAAAGAATGAAGTAAGGCTGAGGGGGAGAGGATAGAATTCAGTGTGTAACTTCAATATTTTTCTTAACAGTATTTACTTGTCCACCATATTAAACCCAAAGGTTTTTTAGACTTCTTTCAAGGGTTTACCTGTCTTGTGATGTATTGCCTGCTATTCTGCTGAGTGATATATGAATAGATAGTAATTTTAACTTTAATTTTAAATAATTATTCATAGCTCTCTGGGACCAGTGTTTTCCAGGCTTTTTCTATTTTCATGTTGAGTGGAGGAGAAGAGATGAGCCTAGGGAGGAAGAGAGAGAATGTGAAAAAGATCCCCTCAGCTACTCTTGAGTTATGGAAAAAAGTTATGCACTTTTCCAAAGGAGGAAAAAAGACTCATTTTTACTTTTCGAAAACTACAGAAAAAACTACTGAAGTTTGAAACTTGAAACAAAGTAGGCTTCTGAATCATAGAGATTCAAAGCTTTACTTGGAATCAAAGCAGCCAAGTAAAGCTACATATGAATGAGCACCATTTCAGAGCATGATCAATCACAATTCCTCAAATTTTAGGAAATTATATCACTAGTGGTTTCTATTTGTGAAACCAGAGCACACTCATTTCTCCTGTTTGGCCTGACCAGAGGACTCAAGCAAAAAAAATTGCTGCTGAAGTAATTTGCAGGTGGGAGACTTTTAGTTGCTTCTGTAAAATACACACAGTAAATTCCTCCAAATCCCAATGAATTATGAACATTTGCTGGTGGAAAAACAGAAACCTTAATATGTGTATAAATATAAAGTTCCCCTGGGTTCTTCTGGTTGAAGTTAGACACAAAGATTTACTCACAGTTAGTGACACATATTAAGCTTTCCAACTTCACTTTTCACTCCAGATTGTGACAGGAAGTAGGGTTCTTCTGGCATCGTTAGTTATTTGTAGCTGTGATTAATAAAGATTTCCTCCTTCCTAGTCCTTGAATTTCAGACCAGACAACTGATTGAGACTAGATGCAGGGTGCATGAAGGGGTGAGAAAAGGAATTCAGTAACAGCAGTGGGAAAGGGCTCAGGATACCCAAGTGAGTGTGGGCTGCATGTGGTGCCTGGAGTTGGCAAAGTGGTGGGTTTGGCTGGGGAGAGAGCCTGGAGTGGTGGCAGGTGAACAATGCCTGTCCGAGAGGTGATCGTGCAACTGGCCATTTTGGTAAATGCAATAAACAAATAGAAAATGAAGTTAAGTAGAAATGGTTGTGGGTGTTGTGTAGACTTGAAGAGTCATCTGTACCAAGCAGATAATGAAGGATCAAATAAATATGAAAGCCTTGGAAAAAATTATTTACACATCAGAGTGGAAAGAAACATTGGTGTGATTTGCTTTGAGTTTGGAGGGTTTGTAGACAATAAGAGCTGACTTCTTGCCAGTGTGCTTCAGATGTGACCATCTTTTTGGCTTGAGGGCCTGTAGCTAGCTGTGAGGATGACAGAGAAGAGAAAGAATTGAAAAGATAAGCAGAAGACTCTTTTTTTCCACACAGAACCCAACTGGAGGAAGCCGTGTTCTAGGCCTTTTCTTTGGATTTTGGCTAAGGCTGTTGTATTTGTGTCCCATCATTGAAAGGACTAATATTCTTCACTCTCTTGTTCTTACTTTATTCTCTTGAAACAGTGTTAGGAATAGACAACAAGAAAAGCTATTAAAATTATCAATTGTTGCCAGGATATTTAAAAACTGTTGGGAGATTTTATGTTTTGAGGGATTCCTTTTAGTTATTTCTAATCAAGTATAGCTGAACTGTTTTTATTACAGTTGTTAAACTCTTTTATATGACTAGCTAGTGGCAAAAATTGCTTTTGCTATTTACCAAAAATTTCATGTATTATGATACAGAGTGGTGCTTCTCTTCTAGCATTAAATACGACTAATATATTTCATCTTTAAAATTCAGTAAATATTTGTAATTTTTATTATAGATAGCTAAGTTATATGTCCTATATATGTTTGAGATACCTACTTTATTATTTGGATTAAGTAAATATTTCAGTAATAGTCACAGGTTAAAAGTAGATCATCTTACTATTTAGTTTGCATTCCTTGATGCTTATGGGATGCATCTCAGTGTTATGCAGCTGTTTTGATTTGTGAACTATAATTACTTGCAATTGTTCAACACATGCAAATGAGTGAAGTCTGTGTTTGCTATGATATAATAAATGAACAGAAACATAAATATAGCAAGTGCCTAAAATTTTGGTTACAACTATGTATTAAAAATCCAGTATCAGAGAAGAATGGCAAAGAACTCATGGACCTATATTTAGCAGTGGTAGTTAAATTATGTAATCCTTGGTAGTGAAAACAATTTCTCTTTCATTTTTAAAAGTCAGTGAATATAAAATATATTAAAAATATATTGGTTCCCTTGAAGCTTCAGAATTAGCTTTCTGAAGGTGGTAGTGCTATGAAAACAAGAGATGATACAATTTAAAAAGAAAAAAAAAGTATTTCCAATCTTGCTAACACTATGGTAGAATGAATGTGTGTTGGAGGTCCCCAAAAAGACACTGTAAACATATAAGAATTCAGTTACCTACTACAAGTAGGATTATAACGCTTTTAGTTCATGGAAGTGTTTATTTGTTTATTCATATGTTTATTCTACAGTAGTCATAGCTTTTGTTTTGATGTGCTACTGTTACTTTATTGCTGCATTAAATTCTTTAGTTCTTTTTAATTTTAACTTTGAAATAAATATTACTTTTAAAATCTGTACCATTAGATTTATTGTTAACCTTCCAAAACATATTGGTAACACTTGTCGTTCCAGATGATGGTAATTTTGGTGCTTTTTCTCCTTTCTTCCAGGGGTGTTAGAAAAAACATGCTTTTATTCAAATGGAAGTGAGATCCTCACAGTTAACAGCAGCATTGAAACATCTGATGTTGTTTTGCCAAACATGGTTGAAAACAGCTCTAAGACTGATTCCACAATGGATCTCAGCACACGGCCCTCTTCCTGGATCACCACGCCTTTATCCTACATTGACGAAATGAGCAAGAACTCAAATATATTTAGAGAGGCTTTGCAGGAAAATTCGTTTGCTCTTGCAACTCAAGTCACAGTACGTAGTCCTCATCCTACATATGATGCTGCTTTGTCAGAGGGCTCTGAAGACAGCACCCGGCTGTTTGCTACTGCAGAAGAGGTGACTTCGTGGTCTACAGATGCATCCTTGAACAACACAGAGAGGATGACCACTCTGCCGGTGTTAAGTCCTACCCGTCCATCTATGTCACAAAAAATGGACCAGAAAAAAAGTAAGTTTACATTTTATTTGGCTCCATAATTCTGATTCAAAAAGTACAGAACGTATTGTTGGCAGGCTTCCCAATGTGTTCTCATGAGTTCTGAATGACCACATGGGAACGGTGGTAGTAGATCAAATTAAGTCTTTTCTTACTTAGTATCTGGATCCAACTGAGACCATTAGCACATGTCTAAAGAAGAATAAACTAGGACTAACACACAGAGACACTTCAACATTATATGGTGGCAGATTTCAGTAATCTGCAGTGATTCCTGATGAGTGTTCCCCCATGAATTTATGTAATCACGTTTGAACTCATGTAAAATGAAGGTTTGAGCTTTTTAGGCATATCTTATAAGGAAATTAATCTCCAAATGAAGGTTGAGGCTGATGTTCCATCATCATCTATGCGTACTAGCAGATTATCCATTAATACATGTTTCATCTGGTTCAGATGTGAGGAGGTGAACGCATTTCTCTTGATGTAGTAAGCATGCATAACTTGGATGTTATGCTGATTTTATGCAGGATGTTGAAAGACAAATGATATGTCATACAACATAGAGGCTGTCAGTGTAAAATCAACCAGGCATTCTCTGAACACATTTGAACAGGCATTCATGTGGCTGTTGTTTTTGTTCTGGTGTTAGTATCTGTAGTGCTGGATTTGCTTTCCTGGCTTCAATAAAATACATTAGAACACATTAATAAGATAAATTATTAACATTGTGACCATATGGTATTCTTTCAAGGCTTTAAAATAACACAAGTAAGACATTGCTGAGTTACTAAGTGGAGAGGATAGAAATCTGGCACATATGACATCAATTATTTTAAAAGTCCTTGAAGCAGAAGGAAGTTCTTTAGCAGAAATTCTAGTAAAGAACAGATTAGTGGGTTAATTGAAATGCATGATACAATAAGGAAGAAATGAACTTTATTTTCATTTTATAAGGGGAAGCAATGTCTCACAAGTCTATTAGAAAGTTCTTCGAAGCAGTTAGTGAAAATGCTGATTAAAACAACATACTTGGCTTTTCAAAATGCTGTTAACATGACTCTTCACTGAGAAGCCTTAAAGAGACCCTTCTTACAGACTAATTGCTCATTAAAAGACAAGAACGAATGGTTAGTCTCCACAATAAAGAAGGGTTACTGATGGAGTCTTACAGGGTTTTCTGATCTGGGAAAGCAGTGAATAGCTAAGTAATAACATTTCTGCTAATACAGAATTCTCTCTCTGAAATGAATAGCTTGGAATCACGTAAAGGTCTCCTAGCGGAGACAGTGACTGATAAAACGTTTAGGTGACTTTGTGCCAATAGGTGCAAAAGAACACTAGAGAGTGGGGACAACCCTAACGGTATGTAATACACCACTGGACTCTAAGATAGCTTTGTCCCTCTAAAAAAAGGCCTGACTGTTAGCTGCAGACAGCGTTCTGGCTCCATGACTGTCAAGAAGGCAAGCAGGGAGTTAGGTATTATCATGAAGTCTGCAAAGAATAAAACAGAAAAT
Organism: Eurystomus gularis; assembly: GCA_013400335.1. Classification (NCBI taxonomy): domain Eukaryota; kingdom Metazoa; phylum Chordata; class Aves; order Coraciiformes; family Coraciidae; genus Eurystomus; species Eurystomus gularis. The sequence goes on from VZZY01002626.1 coordinate 129,486, forward strand.
CTTATTACATCAGTGTATAAGTTCAGAAAGATAATTAGAATTGGAAAAGGCAAATAACAGGCAACCAGACTGGTAGAGATGTGGAATCACTTAGGTGTGAGGAGGCACTAAGTAGGAGGAAGACACTGTTTTCCTCCTTGGAAAACAGCTGGCTGAGGAGTCAGTAGTTGTGGTAGACATCTATACCATTTTGAGTGTCTTGGAGAAAGACAACAGGGAACAGCTGCTCACTGTTTTTCATTGTATCAGTAGATGCCTTTTTTGTGTATGTGTGTTATCAAACAGTAAGTTAAAGCAAAAAAAAGGAGACATACATGGTATTCATTGCAACAGGGTGATGAGAAAACCAGAAAGTATGAAAACTCCTGGAGAACTTCACGAGGGGTTGGTCTTTTGACCAACCAATACTCCAGTTGCAACCTCTGACTTGTGAAGGCTCAAGATTTCTGTTTGCCAGAAGTTGTTATACTCCTAGGTGGTTTATCCTTCTATTTGCCCTAAATTCTTAGAAATTTTCTTGAATGTATAATGCTTGTCCCCTACCAAAGGCCAGCCTCCGAGTTAAATGTGTCCTGTGTTACTCCTCTGCTGGAAAGCGAGTGAAGGAGCATGTTTTTCCTGTTGAGGAATGTGAGTTTGTGTGAGTTCATGTTTAAATGTTTTCTGAAGGCATGGGTCATGGTCCTAAGTCAGTAGGATGGTTTCATTGGAGAGTTTTCTGATAGCAAATAAGTCAGGAAGGGAGTCTTTGGTGAACCAATAGGTTCAGTAGTGTATGTTCATGGAATTTAGAAGTATATGCAGTAATACTCTGTTCTTCTGTCAATCAATGCTTAACAGAAAAAGAACCATATTCTAATCATATTTATCTTAAAGAATAAAGGATGTTTTTCCAAGAGAAACATCAGTACAATTTTATTGGTACTTTTTTCTCTTTGAAGCAAAAGGGGGCAGCAGTTAGGCAGTGAAACGGGAGACTGATCAGGAGAGATCTCAAGTATATGAGATTGAGAGGGATATTTTCATTTCAAATTAAGCAGACCTCATGTTTTGTAATACTGCTGATTTGGGGACATAGGAAGAAGGGGACAGAGTGAAGGCTGACATTCTTCCTAGAAAAACATCCTGTAATCTAATGGAATATGCGCTGGGACAAGATGTATTAGTATCTGATTTTATTTCTTCCACTCACTGATGTTTATACATTTGTATATTTGAGATCCCTTTTTTTCTGGGCCAAGTCTCTCACACTTCTCTCCTAGCAGACAGTCTAGTAACCCTTCTGCCATTTCACAAAAAAAAATTCCAGTAGAGAACTGTGATGGTGTTCAGATGCTAACATTAGAAGCAATGTGACCAAGCTTGATCTTCTTCCGTGGGGTCAGGGAGTGGGACTGAAGGTGCCCTGGGGTGAATGGGTGGCACCCACAGTGGGGAGGAGCGGCAAAGGCCTTGGCTGCTCTGAGTGGATGGGAAGTGGCAGCTGCGGAAGTGAGGGAAGTAGCCTCATGTGTTAGTGGGAGGTGGCACTGGCCGTAGAAGAGGTGAACTGAAGAGGCTTTCATCTGAGGAGTAGCTTGGCTGCAGGACTCCAGGCTATGCTGGGGCATCTGGGCAGAGCACTGGCCCTCTAGACCTTTCATTAGGAAAAGGACTGAGTAAAGAGCAAGGTGGACAGACATAAGGGACATGTTTTTTTCCAGCTGTGGATTATTCTGAATGTACTTGACAGAGTGCTAGGAAAAAGCATGCATCCCAAATGAACAGAGATTTGATTTCTGTTCAGCTTCTCCCTGCACTTACACAAGTGTGCATGAGGGTGAAAAAAAACCCCAAGCTCCAAAGAGCTGCTTGGAAGAATGAGGTGGAAAAGTGCCTTTGTAAAAATGGGTCACTGTATCAGAGGACTAGTTAAGCGTTTCAAAAAGCGTAGCATTTATGTTTGCTTGTTTCACCTTTTAGTCTCTTCCTAAATAGCAAGTATTCTTATTAGGCAGAGGGCCTTGGATCTTTATGCATTTCATCCACATCTTTGAAACTGAGCAATTTAATTTATTTGCAATCCCCTGCTCAGTGTAGATGTTATTCTAATCCTCTCTATTGTCATTTAACTAAGTTTAATTTACACATTAAATAAATCTTGTCTCTACCAAGCATTTCTTACCCAGCATTTATTTGGTGTTCTACCACTACTAGAATCTACAGAGAACTAGTCTGGCCCAGCTTTCTGTTTGGTAGAAAAGAGCAATACGAGAACCATTGTGTGGATAGCTGGATGGGATATGTCACACGTGGCACAGAAACAAGAAATTCCCTGCCTTGTACTGCTCATACTAAAGACATTGTTTTCTACTGAAGATAAGTTATCCAGTAACTGCATCCCAAGCCAGACCATAGGCTTGCATCTCCCTACTCCCCAGTATCTCAAGCAGTGATCTAGTAAATCCCTCTGTTTTCTAGCCCAATTTATGTTTAATTACTCATACAAATTGGAATAGACCCAATTACCTAAGCAGTCATAGCAGCAGTAAACCAATGGTAGATCTTTAGGGGTATCCTTGTCCTTGGAAAAAAAATTCAAAACATTGTTAAATACAGTTTTCTCCCGTTTTTCAGATTGGCATAGAAGAACACAAATAGTGGTGTCCTAAATCCCAGGCCAGTAATTTAGCCACTCAGCTGTGTTTTTTTCATGCAAATGCAAGCATGAGTAGACTAATATGGTATCTCTTAATTTTGTTGGTGCTTGAGTTCATATTTGAGGGTATTTTTGTCAAGGGTTAGGACTGGGCCAGCCACTAGACAAATGACAGATGCTCTCTGTTAACCTCTCTCCAATCCCCAAAGGGAAGAGAAAGGGATTATGGGAGAGAGACTTATGGATTGGAAAAGAAAAGTGAAACAGCTTTAATGAAAATAATAACAGTAAAATGAAATGCATACAAATATATACAAAACCAATATGGAACTCAATCTCCCTGATGGCAATTGCATCACTGTCATCACTGAGGCTGTGGAGCAGGCACTGGGGGAGTCCCAGACTGGACTCAGTGGCAGAAGGGAACAAGATTCAGGAGCTGAATTCTGGAAGTGGATTCAGGAATGCACAGATCGGGATCAAAGGCAGAAGAAACAGAGTTCATTGGCCATTGAAAAAGAGGAACTAACTGTTGTGATCCCTCAGCTTTATACTGAATATGATGTATGTGGGATGGAATACCTCACTGGTCAGTTTAGGGTGATCTGTCCTGTCCACTTCACCTTGCAGTTGTTGTCTTTCACTTTCTGCATCTCCAATGTGGTACACAAGATTTAGCAGTGACCTTGGTCTGCACAGGGGCAAGTATAAGCAAGAGCCTTTCTGCATGCCAGTCCTTGGTAGTAACTCTAAACATCAAGCATTACCACTGCTAGAAGCAGACACTCTCTGCAAAAATATGCCATTAACTTCAGAAAGCGCAGCCACTTAGAAGAGACTGAGCTGAAAAGTAATATCACTGAACAGAATTAGTTCTGTTCTAATTCAAACCAGGACAGTTTTCTCTTCCAGCAGTAGCTATTGTTTCTTTATCTCACCTCTTCCTACATTTTCTTTCAAAATTAAGGAAATAAAGTTAAAAGAGCTGTCCTAAAATTTTGGCAATGCAGTCCTCATTAAAAAAAGGCATCTTTTTTTCACTAGTCAAAATAATCACTAGACCCATTCAGGTTTTATTGTCTAGCTGGAATTTACAATTAAATATGCAGTTGACATGGCAAAATTAGTAACTTATGAGAGAAGCATATGGTGAATTTTCACTAAATTCAGTAGCAAGAACCTGGTTTTCATCAGTTTCCCTGTTTCACGATTGCTGTTACATATGGGTGCATGGGCATAGCTTGGCAAGGAAACCATTAAGTTTCTGATGTATAAGATGTATTAGCAGGAATCCAAAAGATTCTTAAAAGTCATTACTGTCTCAATAGAATATATAGATATTTTTCATTACAACTTAATGTTTATAAGGAAGAAAAAGCTTACTAGCTTTTATCACCTGGTGCATTGTTACTCTCGGGTGACAATAAGTTTGCCAAAAAAGCTTCAAATACTTGTGTGAGAATTGTAATGAGGTTGCAGACACTTTCATACATTTACCTTTAGCTAAGCTTGTGATTTCAATTTCCTTTAATAAATTCATGGCTCCTCATTGGAACTATCTTGCTTGAAGATTAGAATCTGTCCAAATGTAGTCTGATGAAACAGTGTTCTGTACAAGATACCTAACAGACCTCAAGTATCTGTTGGGATTAATACTGCAGTGAATACTATGAATAACTCCCCCCGCCCCTTACAGTTCCATCTATCTTTACTCTTTGGCCTTTCAGCAATGTTGTTTACTTTAGAGTGACAGATCTGCCTCCTTGGAAATAATGACAAAGTCAGCTTTGTTCTAGTCTTTAAACAATGTGTGTGTGCTTCTGGAGTTATGGATGTATGTACCTTTAAAGAACAGAAGTCTTTTCAGCTTTACACCTTTCATGCATCTGTTATAGTTTTTTTACTCTTTGTTTCTTGTTGTTTAAATGGATGTTTGTTGTCAAATTTGAACCATTAACCGACCAGGAGGCTAAGCAAATAAGTCGTATGCTGAGCTTGGCTTGAAGCTTTCAAGGATGGGTACAATGAAGCAAGGCATATCTTTAGATAATTGGCTGAGAATTGCAGCCACTGACTTCATTTTCAGACCCATCAGTTCTCTGAAACTATTAGAAAAATTATTTGTGTGGTTATTTCAATGAAAAAGATGGTGTTAATAGATGGTTTGTTCTATACTGTGACTGATCACTTTGTTTCCAAAGGTACACCTTACCTCTGGTAGCAGCATGTGATTTTATGTTTGATTAAGGTTGACCTGCTTTGTGCTTCTGCATGGTCTGTCATGGATTATAATAGATACAGTGCAGCCAGGCGTGGGTATAAAGGCATCAATAATATAAAATGGTAAGATCTATACTCTTGTTAAAAAACTGAAAGGTCCAAGTGTTGATACAGCCGAAAGTGATTTACAGTCACTGTCATCTTTCACAATCATGTGAAATTCACAACAACATAATGAGTACCATGATTTGAAATCATTATGGAGGTGGGAATTTGAGAAACTGCTAAACAGCCCAGTACAGTTAAAGATTAATTTAGCTACTAATCCATACAGAAAACCTGTCTTTCTGACCTTTATTATGACTGATAATTAAAAAAAAATCATAATTATACTCTCCAATGAAATAACATAGCATAAGTTCAGACTAGAAATTAGGGGTAGCTTTTTCACTGGGTGGGTAGTGTAGCAGTAGAACCTGTTGCCCACTAAGGCTGTGGGATCCCTGTCCAAGACTCAGCCAAAGTCATGGATGATAACACGCTGGTGGCAATCTCACCTCGAGCAACAAGTTGGCTAGAGACCTCCAGAGGACTCTTTTGACCAGTATTTCTATGATTATAAGGTATAAAATATTATTTGAACATAAGGAATAGAACATGAGCATTTTGCATAGTAGAAAAAAGTTTAACATTGCAGCTTGTTTAACACTATTTGGGATAATTTTGCTATTTTCATGAGAAAACTTATTTTTTTCTAGCTAACATAGGCAATTAAACAGTGAGCTATAAGAGAGATCATTGAAGGAAGCTATCCATATTTATTAATGGAATTACATGAAAGAAATAAATGGACTTTCCATACTGGGAAGAGCAATTGACATACAAGGATTTTAAAAACTCAGTTTGCACAAGCAACTCGCAAGCATCTGTTCTTTAATTTTTTAATTTAAATTTTATATATATGTATAAATTAAATTTAAGTAAAAATTTAAGCAAGCACTTAAATGCTGCCTGAACTGACATACAGTTATAGAAAACTTAATCATAGTTAAGATCTTAAGCACCTCTATATTAATCTCATCCTTTTAAACGCTAAAAACCAGGGTGGTTCACAGCTCATGCTGTGAAAGTTTGTCAACATTCTTCTTTGTTCACACAACAATCAAAGGGTGTAACTGGAACTCTAAAGGATAATTCCATTAATGTGGCTCACTAGGCTTGTCTGTGAACAGAATCATTTGGACACTGGTGGTAAAAGCAGAATTAGGCCATCACTGAATACTTTAAAAATACAATTTTCAAAAGAAAATTACAGTGACACAGACAGGAGAGTCAGTAGCAGCCCCTCAGAATATAGAAAAGGCCCAGGACATTGTACATTGTAGTCTGCAACATATGCTTTGCCAAATGTGCTATCAAATTCAGAAGATCTAGGGCGCAGTATTTCTGGCTAATGTAAATTGTCTTTTACAGACAATGACTATCTATGCTGTAATGAAACAACCTCTGAAAAACATAGTTGTGGGAATTTTCCATAAGGGAAGCAATACTTTCTTAGACTGATCAGTCCTTAGTTAGCCAGGGCTAGTTCGAAGCAAGCGTACAAAAGACGTGTGGAACAAGCTCATTTACCTTGATTTTGATTTTAATTTTCAGAGGCATTGGGAACTTAAAGTGTATGTTATCAATCTTGGTTGTGGCATTTTTTAGCATTTTTAATAGGAGTCCAGCCCAACACAATTACTTAGCAACCCAAACTTACATGAAGATAGGCAAACAGAGTTTTCATGGGCCTGCAGTGTTTTGCTCAGCAAGCGTGGTACTGTGTTCTGGTCTTAGTTTCTGCACAGTTTTCACAGGGAGGGGAAGTTATTATTGTGAGATAAACTTGGGAGAAAGTATTCTAATTTCTCACTGAAGAGATCAGAAGAGTAATTAGAAAGGTAATTAACCAGAGACAAATGGGCCATCTTGGACACAGCACATTTCTGTGCTGACCTGTTTGTAGCCTGTTGGATGTCAGTTATTTAAGTCTTTTACAAAACACTGTGTTGTTTTGAACACAACAGTATTGGTGCATAATTAAATGTTGTCAGTCAAGCTAGCATTTATTTTCACTTGTGGAAAACACATTTCTTATAAAAAAACCCAGAACAAGCAACCAAAACCATCTGAATTCCTGCCTGGGTCCTGTGGAAACTACCATTTTTTTTATCCTCCCCCTTTGTTTTTTTAACAAAGCCTATCAAGAGTACTAAAGTCATGCACATGTTTCAAAACAATAGCAAAATCCTATCCAAGCTAATATGCCATGGAAAATAGTCTAATGATAGATTGAATCCTAAATTTATTTCATTTCATACTTTTTTTTAAAATTTAACAGTAGGTTCTTAGAAATATGTCTCTGATTTCACTAAAGAATCCTGTAATTAGGAAATGACTAATCAAAATACCACATCTGGACTATAGACCAGCTCACACCTCATGGGAGGTAGGTGTTTAGCCTCAGCTTTGGCTAATGAGCTTACCTTCTCTGAGCTGCGCCTGCCCGAGGGATTAGAGAGGAAAGTATGTGCCTCAGTCAAGAAGGGCAGTGGCTGGAAGTGCCTTGGTGAAAGAAGTGGGGCTCCAAAAAAATGGAGTGGCTTGATGAAAAGTCCAGCCTTCTGTGATATTCTTTGTTTGGGAGAATAACTGAGTTGGAATTTATGACCGCGTTAAGCTCTGAGCAAGAAGTATCTGGTGCAGACTGGATGTGGTGCTCCACTGTACAGCAGCTGGTACGGATTGCCCTGAAAAAAAAAAAGAATTATAACACTTCAGCTCTGATTTAAAATATGAGTTACATTTCCCTCATGGCTAATCCCCTCTCTATGACCTGGGAGAAAATGAATTGTTTTTCTCTCTACTGCAGGTGGTCAGTAGCCTTATCACCTCTCCCTTTGGTACCTGTGGAGCACAAGGGGGAGTTAAGAATCACTCATGCCTTTCAAATTGTTTAATTCATTAGCTGAATGAAGTTAAATGCAGAGCAATTGTTTTCAGCTAGTCTTAGAGTCTGACTTCTATTTCAGGTCCGCAGATGGGGTTTGCTGTTCAAAAGCTTGTTTCCCTCTTTTGCACATAAGCTATTAAAGTACACTGGGCTTCATTTAGAGGTTAGCGGTGCTGAGGTGTCCTCATTCTCTTTGCTCAGAGCCATACAGTGCTGTATGCTTCTTTTTATGTGCTGGTATTTGCTGTCTCCTCAACAAGCTGACACAGCTATAACACTGGCTAAGTTAGCTCTTGGCTGGTTTGACACCAAAGTTGTTTGAAAGGAAATTGGCAAGCGCAGGTGGTTGAGAGGAAGCAGCATTGCACCGTTGCATCTGTTCAATTGTCTGGTGAAATGTTTTTCTGACTGTGTCAGTTGACTTGAAAAAAGTCATGACCTTCTGTTAGAAACTAACTCTGACAGTACCTTGCTTATATCTTTACTCTACCTTGGCTGTAACTGAAACATGAGTGTGAGCCCTCAGGACACATGAGTTTGTCAAATGTCTACCCATATGTAAATGTAACAAACTTAATACTACTCCTCTTGATGTTTTTGTGCTGTATTGAAGCTGTATAAAGACACTCCTGTTAAGCCTTTCTTTAGGGATCAAGACATTAAATTTCACGTATAAAGTGCTTCTGATAAACCAGATTTCCCAAAATCTGCAGGATCATTTATGCCCATAATCACCTAAAATAAAAGCTATTAGTGCTTTTACTCAAGTGCTTCTAAATCCTTGTTTCTGTTCTGCAGTATACTCTAGAGGATCTTGGTTCTAGCAAATAAGACATTTTGATTTTTCACAGGTTGAAGGGAAGATTGTTTTTATGTTGTTTTCCACCCCTTCACCATTTTTGCATTTTGGTACTTTTTTGCATTTGGAGATATTGCTGTTTGTACACACTTTACCTTTTAATTTGGCTACAGACACAGTGTTTACCAAAAACTTACTGACTGTGGTAGCAGTCTTGAGGTAGAGATATTTGTCAGCTCCTCAAGGACATTTTGACCTTGTCAAGAGAGACTCTTAGAAATGGGGACCCTGCTGTTGACAGTTGTTTGTAATATTGCACTTTTACAGCAGAGTGTAAAGTGTTCCTATTGTCTTTTCCTTCACTTCTGGAGTGCTTAAGGGATACTTTTAGGTGTGACCTTTCTATTTCATGGTACAACTAAATAGTTTGTTAGTTTGAAAGAAAATGAGAAGTCTCATGAAAGTGATGATTCATTCTATCACTAATGAACTTGTTCCTAGCTGAGAATTAGTCTATTTTGGTTTTGGCAGTTCTAGAAAGGCAAAAGGTTCCTTTAGATCAAATCAACATGGATGTTACAAAATTTGAGGATTTTTTTTTTCTCTGAAATTTGGTTTTCAAAACACTTCGGATGCCTCAAAGCAAAATGCTTTGAATGCTAAACTGGAATTAACCATAGGTATGGTCTTACAGAAGCAAGCCTTCCAAAGGTGTGTGGAACAAGCTCATTTAGCTTGACTTTGATTTTAATTTCAAAGGCATTGGGAACTTAAAGTGTATGTTACCAATTTTGGTTGTGGTATTTTTAGCACTTTTAATGGGAGTCCAGCACAACACAATTATTTAACAACCTAAACTTACATGAAGATAGGCAAA
>VZZY01002627.1:0-17615 GCA_013400335.1 Eurystomus gularis
ATATACATGCTCCTTTGGGCATGTTTAGCCAGAGCTTGTCATTATCACTCTGAACGGGATCTTGGCATTCTCTCCTATGGCACTGAAGGCAAACAAGATTGGATTTGTAACTCTTAAATGGGAAAGGCCTTTGATAAATTTCTACATTTTGAATTATAGTTGATTTTTTTATTTACAACAGAGATTTACGGGAGTTATTTTCTGCTTCTGCCATTGCTTTCATAGTAAAATGTAATAAAAATGAACTGGCTAGGGACTAGGCTGCTGGCTTCACTGAATCTGTACCATTCTTACTGAGAATAAATAAATAAATAAATAAATAAATAAAGTTAATACCGAGTAACTTCTATATAAGAACCATAGTTCTTGAATTTTTGGTTATTGCTTTGATACACACTTGATATAAATTACTAAACTACAAGTTTGTAAAATGCCTTATTAAAATCAATTAAAATAAATATTTTAATTACTGTGAATAAAAAACCTGCCAGCAATCTTCTATTCTTGGATATGCATTATTAAAGTTATTTTAATGAAATAAACATCTGGGTATAATTTGAACAGTACTCTTTCTTTTTATATAGCTGTTTGTGATGTACCTTATAGAAGTGCTTTATCAATAGAGAGGATTTGCAAATATCACTCTGGACACTTTTAATATATTTTATTATTTTCTCTATATCAAATCATATTTAGAACCAAATTCCCTTTGTTCATGCATATAGACTGCAAGGCAGAGACCAGATCTAAGTGATTATAGAATGGATAACTTAGGTATCTGGGAAAACCAGTTCTTGGGCTGGGGTGGTCGTTCCAGCTGTGTCCTGTCTGTATGTCATGATGAGACCTAGATGTTTATTATTCTCCTCTTCTTGTACCTCTCTTCCATTGAAATGTTGCCAAGAACATGGGCAGAAAGAGATCTCTAGGCAACAGCTATACTACAGAGTGCCAGAGCATGTTTCTCTCTGGTTGCATCTGTATTAATACATTAAACAGTCTCCTAGACTATGTTTGGGTGCTGGAACCCAATTATCTGTATTGTGATATGATTTTGGCTTGCGTCAGCTCATACCCCAATTCCCATTTACAGTCTAGAAGTTAGGATGGACCAGAGATCATTCTCCATAGGCATAAGCCCTCTTTTGTAGACGAAGTAAGCTGAATTTTATGGAGCAGACAGGTGATGCAATGTGGTTTTGGGAACTGGTATTGGCACTGTTTCATTCACTAGTGTAAATGTAGCAAGGCCCTGTGTGCATGCTTGTGGGACCAAGATTTTGTGACAAGTTGTCCTGTATTGGCCCTATTTGTCCTATTTGGCCAGTTTAAGAGCTTTGTGGTACTCCACAAATATTCTTTAAAGCCAGAAAAATGGTAGCAAAAAAGGAAATTAGAGGACTAAAATGAAAATTACATCATTGCCAAAAGTAGTTAACATACAGTCCATCTAGAACTGTAAAAGCACTCAGTGGCTACTATCATACTGGTACGGACAGGGCCAGGACATGGTTTTGAGGACTGGCACGTGATAGAATAAAAATTCCAATTTGTTCGTGTAGTCCCTGACGCATTTTTTGGTGGATGTCAGTCAGCACTCTTTCAAACAATGTCCTTGTTCTGAGGTTAATACTCCTTGTGGGGAGGATAGAGTATTGTGTGAGGAGTGTTTAGGTGAGGATACGAACCATCCTATGCTTTCTGCCACCCCAGACCCTGGACCTTTTTCACTTATTGGTATCGATGCAGATTTTAGATTTTTATGTCTAACCAGTTCATTGCATTACAAGTTTTCTGATAGAATCCCAGCAGTGAATATCTCTGTCTCACTGATTCTTAACACCGTCTTTTTTTTTTTTTTCCTCATGTAGCACTTACAGCAGGTTTTATGCTGGAGAGGAGATTTATACTTTCCTACCTTTGCCATCTTTTGCAAATCTTTGTTTCTACTGGGTCCTTATCACCAAACATAAACTCATTTGGATGAATAGATTGAAGTTACAGAAAAGTTTACAATCACTGCAGTATCATTAATGATAATAGGGCTTTATACAGCATAAACTAAAGCCAAATGTTGCTAGCATTCTCTTTTTTTCCGTAGGTGGGGAAAGCAGGTTTTAGAGTTACTGGCCTACTTACTCTAAATATTTAACTGTTTATTCTGTTTGGACTCCTGTGTGAGAAATCCTTTCTGATTCCAAAGCCTCCATTTTTCATTTCTTGGCTTAGCAAGTATTGGAAATGCTGTGTTGGCAGCTTATTTTCTCAGGGGAGAGAGCTTATCAGGCCATTTGACAGCAGCTTCTCTGGTTGATTAAATTATGTCAGCTGCTTCAGAACAGAAAAGTCTTTTGGGCAAACGGTGAATGAACACGACACAGGTTTTTGAGACTAGAAGACGTGAGACAGTGAAAATCTTGGGATTCCTCAAGTATGACAGATTTCCCAAAATACTGGCAAGTAACATATTGCACTGAACAGAGATAGTATTTAAAACTGGGACTAGTGTTTATATTTAAGGAATGCTTCTGAGAAGGAAATATTTTAAACATCTTGCATCAGCTAATGATGTATGATTTATTTTTTCTGCAGATTAAACCAATAATTCATAGGACTATCCGTGTGCCTTCCAGATGGCCATTTATCTATAATAAGCCACATAATATCAAGTAAGTAAGTTATAAATCAGGCATATACTTTTGGTTTTAAGTTTTCTACTCTAACAGTATAGACAAACTCCCAAATGCCTATGTTCAGTTAAAAGATGAATGTTTGTATTGAGCCTCTGTTTAACCAAGTGTGATTTGGAAAGGTCAGTTTCTATCTTAGTTTAGATACTTTGAATATAAATTAAATTGGTATGATATGACAGTAGGCTTAATTTTTCCAAAGTATTCTTAAGGAAGGAAATAAGTTGCGAGTGACAATGTATTGCAGTGCATGATTGTTTCATGTTAGTGAATCACAGAATCACAGAATTATTAAGGCTGGAATAGACCTCCAAGATCATCAAGTCCGGCCTATGACCCAACACCACGACATCAGCTAGACCATATAAAGAAAAAGCATTATATAATATTTGGAAAAGTTGTACGATACAATCTGTATACATCATAGAGAATATGGTAAAATGACACATAATCCAAGGATTATTTAGAAAAAATCTCAGAATCACAAAGCATCACAGAGATTTCTAAAACAGTGGAGTGTTGTAAATGGAGAGTTTGAGCAATTAATTCTATGAATTGATAATGAAGCCTGATTTCCTACAGGTTTCTGTCTTATATTCCATAAGGTTTCTATGATAATCTTGAATAATAAAACAGAAGAATAATTGATAAGAAGAATAGTAATAATATATCTTCCATGTGCCTTTGGTCACCCTGCCTGGGCATATGAAGTGGTGCACTATGGCTTTGGTCTTACCACCCAGTTTTATCACTTGAGTAATGTGTATAACAAAATTCAAACAAAGTCACCTTCTTTGGAGATGTGATGCTTCCCACACAGCAAGAACATAACCATTCAACTGTGCAAGAATGGGGGAGTAAAGTGTTAGATTCGAAGCAAAAAAGATAATAATACCTTGTTTCTTCATGCTTCATGTTAAGACTTATTTAATGAAGAAGCTGTTATTTAAAGTGATGAGCATTCAAAGCAGTATAAGTAGAGAATGGGCTACTAGTAGAAGTTTATAAAAGTTGATTGTCTATGTTTTAATTTGATTTCAAGTTAACTCCTGACAATTCAAGCCTTTATTGTGACAGTGTGTATATGTAATTAATTCTAACAGGTTAGAAAACTAGAGAGATCAAAAGGCTTTGCAGATTTTATGGGGTCATCCTTCAATTAAACTGGTTTTATATGACCTTTTCTAGTATCTCCACCTAAAAAGTTGTCTATTACAGGAGAAGCTCAAGAGAAACAAATATGTTATCATCATTAACTGAAAATCAGTAGACTTGGACTCTAACAGCTGTAGAATTAGTTCTATGCTTGAATACAACACTGATGATGTGTATTCTCTCTGTATAGAAACAGACTGTTAACCTCAAAGCTTTGTATGATCTTATCTGGAACTGTATCATGGAGATCTTTGAAATAATCATGATAAATCCTATAGAAAGGTTTGCACATTAAGGCCAATAATATTTAAATTGCACCCAGAAATAGATACAAAGCAAAGTAATTCTCAGAGTGCAGATGCCATGTAGGAAATGTTACCATCAGGCTAATGTTGAAATATTTAATTTTTCTCTAATGAAGTGGTCACACATTATTCCAATGTCAAAATCAAGAGCAAAGGTAAAAAAATATAAATTGAATATATTTGACATAGAATATGAATTGCTTCTTCAAGGAAAGCAAATGTGTGTTTATTTGATTGAATAATTCTTGAACACTGTATGCCTTCCACTGGCAAATTAAAATAACAGAATTTAGAGATGAAGAAGATTCTTTAGGTCATGTAGTTAATCCCCGTGGTTGTTGTGCCTTACACTATACAATATATTTTCCTTGTCTACCCTGGATTTTTATGTTTCTGGGGATGAAGTTTCTAAATCAACCCTCAGAGGGTCGTTCTGCAGTTTTGTGTTTTGCAGTAGGCTCTTTGGACAACTATTTTTTTTGTTAAACTTGACCAACAAACCTTTTGTTAACATAGTATATTTGAGAAAAAAATGTGCTAAAAACAAAGAATGAGTTCCCCTTTTCTGGCAAACTGAATGTTTCATGTACATGATCCCCAGGCTTTACATGATTTTACTAAAAGTCCCACTAGATGGCCCCAAACTTCTTCCGAATGTAACCTTTATTGCTTCAAGATGTTGTTTTAAAGTGGCATGCAGACATAAATATTTGCTCTTGGCTGAAACTTGACACAGTATGCTAAGACTTGCCCTAGGCCTTTTTTTTTTCAGCAAAAAAAAAAAAAGAATACGTGTTCCTGGAAAGCATTTTGCTGGCCACAATATTCTTACCTATATAGGAAGTTGTATTATGCCATTTACAAGCTAAACAGGTGATTAAATATGGTCTTGAAACAACAAGGTATATTATTATATTACACGTTAAAAAAAATTAAAAAGAGAAGTAGGAAAGAAAGGTGTTCAATATTAAGCATTTAAATCCTAGCTGCATAAAGAATTGCTAAATTAATAATTGATGTTTGTGCTGTCTAAATTATGTTAGATGCCTTATGTTACACAGAAGAAGCTTTAGATTCCTGATTTCTGATTTACTAAAAGTTACTTTGTTGTAGAAGAAGACATAGAAACATAGAATCATTTTGGTTGGAAGAGGCCTTTGAGATCATCAACTCAAACTGTTAACCTAGAACTGCTGGGTCACCACTAAACCATGTCCTTCAGCACCACATCCTAAACATCCTTTAAATACCTCCAGTGATGAAGACTCTACCACTGCTCTGGGCAGCCTATTCCAGGGCTTAACAACTCTTTCTGTGACAAAATTTTTCCTTGTATCTGATCTGAACCACCACTGGCGCAATTTGAGGCCATTTCCTTTTGTCCTTTCACTTGTTACTTGGGAGGACAGACTGGTATCTACCTCACACAACCTTCTTTCAGATGCTTGTAGAGTGCGAGATGGGTTCGCCCAGCCTCATTTTTCTCCAGGCTAAACAACCCTAGTTCTCTCAGTGGCTCCTCATAAGCCCTGGGCTCCTGGCCCTTCACCAGCTTTGTTGCCCTTCTTTGGACATGGTCCAGCACCTCAATGTCCTTCTTGTAGTGAGGGACCCAGAAATGAACATAGTATATAAGGTGCGGCCTCATTAGTGCTGAGTACAGGGGGACAATCACTTTCCTAGTCCTGTTGGTCACACTATTTCTGATACAAGCCAGAATGCTGTTGGCCTTCTTGGTCACCTGGGCACACTGCTGGCTCATTTTCAGTCAGCTGTTGATCAGTAACTCCAGGTCCTTTTCTGCTGGGCAGCTTTCCTGCCTCTCTTCCCCAGGCCTGTAGTGTTGCATAGGGTTGTTGTTGTCCAAGTGCAGGAGTTGGTACTTGGCCTTGCTGAACATTTTGTTATTGGCCTTGGACACATGCACGCACACACACGCACCATCCACACATACAGGTCGTATTTTGACATAATTAAGTCCTTATTTGCCCTTATCTCCCAATGGGTGAGAGAGGGAGTGAATGGGTGGGCGTGGTGTTCTTTAATACCGTAATATTTTCCGTAGAGTAAATAGGGTTTTATTAGAATATATTTAGTAATAAACTTATTAGATACTCTTTCGGTCTCCGTGTCTGCTTGCGAGCTTGGTGGGGAGATATCTCAATTTACCCTCAACCCTTCTTCCCTTTAGGAGGCGGGTCGGACCTCTGTGCGCCCGACTGCGACACTCATCAATCCAGAAGATAGTTTCTGAAGCATTTTAGAACAACTGTGCACCACTGTCAGTGTGGAAAAGTTAGGCCAATTTAAGACTAATCTCTTTAAAAACAGGTTTATTTTTCAGCCTTGAATTTTTAAGTGCTGCCTTCTGTGCAATCCCTTTTTTACATTGCAAGACAAGACAAGCTGTTTGCAAAATGCTGGACTCAATGTAGAAGATCAGTTACTTTTTACATACTTTCTTATGTGTTGGATCAGGTTCTAAGCTTCATCATGGTTTTGAGTGAGAGACTGTGTATAAGACTGAGCCCTTGATAACACTTATGAATAGTACAAAATAGCTGAAAATGTTTGCATGTTACGTAAACCTGTAAGTTTGTTGTGTGATTTGTAGCTTCAGCATAAAAACGGTTATTAGGAAATTATTCATTGGTAAGGATATAACAGGTAAAACTACAAGGAATTTTCATCTGAGCAGCAATAGAAAAAATCTGAGGAGATATAATGAGTGAAAATGAATGAAAAAATAGTGGAAATTAAATATTAAGATTGATGTCATTGGTGCTGTAGGAAAGGGAAGTATTTTAATGTTTGGATAGGTATGGATCATCTTCAGAAGGTATAAAAGAAACTTAAACTTGTGGAGTAATGGAAGGAAATGAGGAGTTTCAAGGAGAAAGGATGTGTATTGCTAGGGGCTGAGGAAGGTGGCTTTACCATTATTTTTAATGAGAAAATGAAATTATTGGAAAGGAAATTGTAGTATTCAACACAGAAAATAAAAACAATCTAAGTATTTTTCTGTTGATTTAGTGGAATCTGGATTTAGAAGACAGAAAGAAGGAAGAAGAAAACAAGGAAAAATTGTTTAAAGTAAAAAATGTTTAAAGAATCCACCATTGACATAAAAATCACAGAGAATCACAGAATTGTTGAGATTGCAGGGGACCTCTGGAGGTCATCCAGTCCAAATCCCTTCTCTTAGACAGATCAGCTAGAGAAGGTTGGTCAGCACCATACCCAGTCAGGTTCTGAAAAGGAGACTCCGCAATCTGTCTGGGCAACTGGTTCCAGTGTTTGACCACCCTCACTGTAAGAAAGGTATTTTACATGCTTAAGTGGAATTTCCTGTCTTTCAGTTTGTATCCATTTTCCTTCAACTAGATACTGCTGAAAACAGTCTTTACTTTACTTCCTTCCATCAGGAATATGCATATAGTAAAAGTGTTTATCTGGTAGAAGAAATGTTCCTGGATTCCTGAAAGCTACAAATAAAAAATAACATTACACTGAACTTTGTTATGTTGTTTTTCCATATAACTCTCAGGGCCTAGCTTTATTCAGAAGTTGATACATATCCTGTTGCCATGTTGATAATAGTATTTCAAGAGCTCAGAACTTCAAGACTGCAAAACTGCACATTAATTACAGAAAATTTTACTTCCCTATTTCTAGAAACTGTTTTATAATTTCAGTATGTTTTATTCTTTAAATATGGTGCTCTCTGTCTTGCTTTATATAGAACCTGCTGTTCAAGGCCTTACAAACAGAGCAGGCTTTCCTGCTGAATTAATTCTTTAGTTTGGAACCTGATTTTTACAACCATTTTAACATATTCCTTTTGGTTTTTCAAATCAGAGTTTTGTGAAACATTGAAATACCACCAAAGCTTATGCTATATTGTCTTTTATTTGTCTCAGACAATTTATTTCTCTTCTGAGAGAATATCCATAAGTGCAATTGTTGGAGCTTTATCCTCAGCAGCCACTATGAGAATGCATTTCTTCTCCATCTCCTCCATATGTTACACATGTAGTGTAAAAAGGAATACACAGCTCAGCTCTCATTTTTTATTTTTAACATCACAGCTGGGTCACAGTGATTTTTTTCTGTGGCTCATCTTGAGTTTGTGGTCAAGTCCAGACATCTCCTCAAAATGACTTGCCTCAGTCATTCTCCATTCTCTCTTAGAAGTGTGCAGGTTTAGTACATCTGCATTTCTTGCCATGGTTTCCTCATACACAGGCAGTGGAGAACGCAGTCTGAACATGCCTTAAGCACTCGTCCTGTTCCTGGGGCTTAATAAGGCAACCTGACCTAGGTAGATGTCCCTACTTGTGTAGGGAGGTTGGACTAGATGACCTCTAGAGGTCCCTTCCAGCTTGAAACATTCTATGATAAGGTGCAATGAAAGAGGCATGGCATATACTTCCCTTTCAGTTCACCTCAGTCAGCTGCATGAATCAAGCTGCTTTTCTGTGTTTTCGGTTGTTTAAAACTTTCACCTTTATTTCTTTGCCACTGAGACATCTTTCTACATCCTGAATATTTTATCAGAACAACCTGTTATTGCTGCCAGCATGGACTTCTGCGAGGAGATTCTTACACACATCTACTGCTGTTTGAAATCCTCTAGTGTATCCTACCTGTCCTCCAGCTGCTGCTCCAGGGTGACACAAGGCTCCAGAGGTCCTGTAGCCCCCCTGTTGTGTGTCTCAAACTCCATAGGTTTCTGAAAGGGCACTAGATGCCAGTGATTAGGCAGCTGAGTCTTTTATGTGTGATTGTAGGTAAGTTCTGGAGTTGCCTCTGAGATCTTCTGAGCCAATACAACCTGTTACAGACATTGTCTACTTTCACCGTCCTCCAAATTCTCCTTGCCTGTTATTATGGTACTTTTGGCTCCCATACATGGACTCCAGACTCCTGCAAGTCCATCTCCAGATGAGCAGGTCAAAAAGAATGGAGGAAGTTTCTAGAACTGATCTTATAGGAAGCATGTTGCACAGCAGTTACTTTCTGGGTACAGAAGGATCAAATTTGGAGTCTAGTTCTGGATTTTAGAAATATACGTGGTTTTCAAAATAACATGGCTTCATAAGAGAAATTAGTTTACATATGAGGACGTTCAAGAGGTTCATTCTCATGACGTCTCTGTCAGATCTTTGCATTTAACTGTCCAACTGAAAGAGGACTTGCAAATTAAGGTAAGCACTAAGCGTCCTTACAGAAGGATGTCAGAGCTCTTCAATCATGCATTTGTCCACCTAGAAGCCATTAGAATCAACAGTGGCTTGCCTTACCTTTGAAGACAGTGATTTTGTAGAAGTTGGGCAATACATGTGAGTCAGTTTCAGAACAGAAATCTCAGTTCTTTTCATATCATGGCTTGGATGTTGGATGGCTCTGACGGTTAAAAGAAGATGGATCTTCTATGATTAGATACATCCTTACAGATGATGGCATTCAGTCTAAATAGTCAAGGTTCATAGCTTTTCTTTTGAGACACACTGATTAACTTGTCTGCTTGTTGTACTACATTGTTTATTGGATCTGAAGATTTTTATTAGTTTAGTCAGAATTAAGCTGATGTTTATTTTACTCAGCTTCCTCCTTTTATAAGTTTTTGTGTAGTCTCATATTCTGCAGCTGGCAGGCTTGTGGCAAATATTACAAGACTTCTTCCCCTAGTCAAAAAATCTAGTACCATAGTAGGACTTAAATTGAGTGCTAATGTGTTAGATCTGGTTTTTATTTTTGATGGCAATTACTTCATTGAGGAAACCATTTTTTGTCCTTTTATATTGACAGAAGTTCTTTTCAAGAGATTTTTACTTACCTGTTGCCAAAGGACCTAAAGGATTGTTTATTGCTGAGTAAATGTCAGTGAGATGTGTTATGCAGTAGCTAAATAAGACCACCTTCTTTTAATTAGGTCTCATTCAACCATAACTTGAGACAATCAGAGAGATCATAGAATCATAGAATGTGTTGGGTTGGAAAGGACCTCTAAAGGCCATCTAGTCCAATCCCCCTGCAATGAGCAGGGACATCTCTACCAAGGTCAGGTTGCTCAGAGCCCCATCAAGCCTAACCTTCAATGACTCCAGGGATGGGGCCTCCACCACCTCTCTGGGCAACCTGTTCCAGTGCTCATCCACCCTCATATTAAAGAAATTCTTCCTAACCTCTAACCTAAATCTACCCTTTTCTACCTTAAAACCAATACCCCTTGTCCTGTTGCTACAGACCCTTGAGANACATCCTTTTTGTGCTAGGGGCCCCAGAACTGGACACAATACTCCAGGTGAGGTCTCACCAGGGCAGAGTAGAGGGGCAGAATCACCGCTCTTGATCTGCTGGCCACACTTCTTTTGATGCAGCCCAAGATGTGATTGGCCTTCTGGGCTGCCATTGCACATTCATAGCTCATGTCCAGCTTTTAATCTGCTAGTACTCATAAGTCTTTTTCCACAGGGCTGCTCTCTAGCATGTCCTCTCCCAGCCTATATTGATAATGCTGGTTGCCCAGGTGCAGAACTCTGCACTTGGCCTTGCTGAACCTCATGAGGTTCATTAGCTGACATCTACAGGGTTCCTGTAAGAAATGTGATCTTTCTGAATGCTTGTGCTGCCTTTCAGAGAGAGTCCATCTTAATTAAACTATGGCCTTGCAGCCATCATCATCAGATGATTGCCTGTCTGCACAGGTCAGTGTTGTGGGGCACAATTTCAGTGAGGATGTGTGTACTAACAAACCGTTTTCCTACCCTCTCTGCCAGGATACTGATAGAGGGAGGAACAAAGCCTACCCTGAAGATGAGAGAGAGAGTGAGAAGAGTGGGGTGGAGCTTGCTCCTATCATGTTATTGCTCAAACCACTCAGTGTTTTTCCCCTCACTGAATTGGACAGCCAGATGGGCAAAAGTGAGGAAAAAACCCCTAACTTGGGGGTTGAGATAAAAACAGTTTAATATGCAACCTGCCCCCCAAACAACAAAAAAACTCCGAGTGACACAAAAGCAGTTGCTCCCCATCAGCAGACCAATGCTCAATCAGCCCCCAAGCAACTGCTGCTTTTGAAAAACTCCTTTCCAACTTTTATTGCTGAGCATGAAATTATATGGTATGGAATATTCCTTTGGCCAATTTGGGTCACTTGTCTGGCTGTGTTCCCTCCCAGTTTCTTTGCCACCCCCAAACCACTTGTTGGGGTAAGAAACAGAGGCGGTCTTGGTGTTATGCAAGCACTGTTCAACAAAAGCTAAAACACTATCATGTTATCAACACTGATTTGCTCAGCAATCTAAAATATAGCACCTCACAGCCTGCCATGAAGTAAATTAACTCTATCCCAATAGACTCAGTACAGATATCTTTTGAGTATTTTTCCCCTTTTCAAAACAGAGTGTGCAGGCTTAGCATGTGTTTTAGAAAGAATCAGAGCCTGTAAGTTTTTCATTATTTTTTCCTTTCTCCATTGATTTCTCTTTCAGTAGTCGTTTATCTGCTATAATTATGAGATCTTCCTTGGACCTTCTCTTGCTGGACAATTTCAGCTTGCACACTGACTTTTCCTGCTGTTGGGAAGCAGAAAAAATTAATTAGCACTCCATTTGAGACAGTATTAGACCTTCTTAGTACTGTTATTATCTGTCTGCCTTCCACATTTTGGATGGCTTTAAAAATTATCTAGCCGTTTTAGAATGAACCTTTCTTCCTAGAGCTTTACTCTAACAGTGGGTAACCATTCCCACATCCTTTAGTCAGGTTTTACAGTTTCCAACCTGTCCCTGAAGTTTCTCAGTGGCAGCAACTTAAAAAAGAGCTCAGCAGTCTCCACCGTGCTGTCAGGAAATAAAAAGGTTGAGACACATTCAGAAAGACGTACACTTCTCTTTGTTGTGTCAATTTAGGTTGTCAAACAGGCTTTCAGGGTGCACTGTGGTAATCCTACAATTTGATTAATTATGGGACTTGTAATGAAATGGCCTATATAGAAAGTGGATTACTCAAATCAAGAATGCTGCTTCAAACAGACCTGGATGAAGCAGATATTGTGACCTCCTTCATGACACTGAAAATAGTGGTGAATCAAATCACTTGGTAATCCAAGTGGTTCATGGTGGTTCATGGTAATCCAAGAAACTGCTGTCTTGAGGCCAATCAGTAGTACTAAGGGTGTTCATAAAGGTCACAACAGCTGTTTTTGCATTCCTCCAGAGAACAGAAGTTATCCTTTTCCCATAGCTAGGGATTTGTTCAGTAAAAGTGGTTCTTGTGATCAGGCTTCAAGCAGTCCAGAGGAATTTAAGAGTCTTCACCCCATAGATACTAGTTTATAGAAGTCACATCTCAGAATTCAGTGGGGTGAACTGGACATAACTTTTGCCTGGGAAGATGGAAAGTTTATCTTTCTAACAATCATTTCAACTCCTTATGGTGTCAATTTCGTAATTTCTCTCTCCTCAGACAATTCTAAGTGCTTGACTGTCATCTCTGAAACCTGTGCTTCTATGCATCCAGGTTACTCTTTATGCTTGACTGTGTATAGGTCAAACACCGCTTCACACATACCATACACATCACTCTGTGTATGATCTGAACCTCCTCACAGTGGTCATAGAGCCTGATTAGCATTTATAAAGAGTCTTCTCTGAGGCGTATATTCCACCAGGACTACAGGGTTTTATATGCACTACTATCTCCCTGCAGTGTCAACTGTGGTTCTAGTCTGCATTGCTCAATCAATGTAAAGCCTCATTTACACTTAAAAGTTTTTGAGATGCTAATAGTTTGAAAAACATGCTGGAATCTTCACCTTTACGTCATAATGTTTAAGTGATGATTATTGGTACTAGGAGGAGACAGGTATCCCCTTCTGTCAGGAGATGATGAATCTCTGTCACACAGCTTAACTGCCTTGTAGTTTAAGAGCTTAAGTTGAAAATTGGTGCATTTTCAGACAGTCTTGCCTTAGCTGGGAAACATGGATTGCTATGTCTGGGGCAAACTTCTTCCAGAAGCCCTTGTATGCCCTAAGCTGTACTCCTATTTTAATGAATACTAGAGTGGCACTGTGTGTGGAAGAGCTGGGATGGCAGCTTACCCATGCTAGAACAGTTGCAGTACTACTAAATGGCTCTGGCTTGGGTGAAAGGGAATATCCATGTACTGTGTGAATGGATAATACATTTAATAGAACTATTATCTTAGAATATACAGCTGTGAGGAATGAATTGCCCCTTCTGAAGCCGCCTGTTTTCTCTCTCTTGACTGCAGAGGAAAAGTGGAACAGTTTGCCTTCTAAATGAGGCACATAGAATTGTCAGAGACAAACGTTGGGCTCTGCTGCAAAGCAAAATATTTAAACATACAGTTCACTGGCAACTTTGTTGGTATTATATTAGACTGTGCAGGTTCAGAGTAAAAACACTTAGCATAAATGGAATTTAGGATTTTAATTGTTTTCCTGTCTTTATTATACTGTCTTCTATTTCTCATCTCATGTACTACAATAGTGACATTAATTTTATTGAAAAGTTCATGTGTTTGGTTATAATTTAACTTCTGATGCACATATTGTTCTTCCTTTATTACCATTTTAAGTAGTATTATTTCTAAGTTGTGGTGAGTGGCTGTTTCCATGTCTTAAAAGTTACTGTCATTAGCATGTATGATGAGGTGTTTCTACTCTCTGTTGTTGACTAGTCTGAGCTGATTGCTTTATGAAAGTATATCTGAAACATTGCATAGTATAGTATTTGTGCATTTTCAAAAGGCTTTTACTATTGCTATTTTCATGTTGGGTTTTGGTCATAGTATGAAGAAAACGAAAGTATCAATAATCTTTACTGTTATTGCGGAACTGTTTAAGTTACATTGGGCACAATGTCACTTTTCTTTTTAACCTCTCTTATTTTTGCAGCTTCATTTTAATTTTTATACTTCACACACAGTTCCTCAATTATTATTTTTAATGACTAATTAACTGACAGTGCATGACTTCTGATTGCTCATTGAAATTAACTAATGAACATGAAAGACTTCATGTAGATTTGATGCAGGAAAAGATGTTTTTAGTCGGTATGTTCTTACAAACTTCCTCTCAGTAATGCATAAGTGACTAATTTTTATTTTTATTTTTTTTAAATGGTAAGTGCCAGAAGAATAGATGTTAGGGTATGCAATTCTGTAATATGAAGAAATAAACACAGATCCAATACAGATAGCAGAAAAATGAATATTATTTCTTTTTAGAATCTGTAACTGAAATTCACTAACAGGGACAGTAAAAGAGTCTCCATGCCACAGAATTTATTTGGATTTTAGGTACAGCCTAAA
The DNA here is from genome assembly GCA_013400335.1 of Eurystomus gularis. NCBI lineage: Eukaryota > Metazoa > Chordata > Aves > Coraciiformes > Coraciidae > Eurystomus > Eurystomus gularis. The sequence continues at coordinate 14,495 of VZZY01002627.1, forward strand.
GCAGCAACCCTTGGGAATTACCATGTAGATTGGATGTTAAACAGCAAATATAAATCTTTTCTCTGTTGTAATGATCTCATGTTATGTTAATTAGTTGACCCTGTTCCTTAGCATAGGTCTTTTTCCTTTGTACCTTACCTTGGTGTCTTTGTTTAGACTGTACCAGGGCTAAACTATAGCAGTTGCTCTGTTACCTGATGGCCACTCATCAGCTGAGAAGGAGGATCAGGACAAAGAAAGGAGACCTTGAAATGAAAATGGAATTAATGAAACAGCAAAACTAATGTTAACACTAATGCCAATATAAAGTATAGAAAGTTGTACTCAGCCCAATGCATGTAGAGCAGTCACAATAAATGGGAAAGCAGTCCTCAGGAGCAGAATGGTAAGTAAGCCCTTCAAGAGATGGGGAGAAGCAAGGGGAAAAGGAAAAGGAGGAGCAGAAGCATGAGGAGTCCCTTTATAACAAACGCGATGTTTATGGTACGAGATACCAACTCAGGTCAGCTGCCCTGGCTTTTTGTTCAGTCCTGGCTGACTCCAAACCACTAACAGTCTGCACGCCATGGCTGGCCTGTGATTCTATCCTAGCAACAGCAGGACACTTTGTTATATCTCAGGAATGGTTTACATTTTGGTAATTGCCTGAGACATCATGAAGCCACCATATGATAGGTTTTTTAGGTCTTCATTTGTTTAATGCCAAATTTTTCTTTAAAAATTTTGAATTGTATTACAGTATTAAAACTCATAAAAGGATTAAGTAATTGAGTTTTGATATTAGGCTCATGAGTAGTTTTATTTGTTCATGAAGGCCCTGGTTATTTCCTCAGAGGGGAACTATGTAATCAGTATGTGAGCATGTTTCTAGCTGTAATGAAATAAGTGATAATTTCAGCTAATTAAAATAAGAAATATAGAATCAGAATGCATTATATTTATAAATTATTCAGTTCTTCATGGTGGGTAATTTCAATACCACCAAACAGGAAAGTTCCCATATTCATGTTTGGTACCTTAGGAGACGGAACTGTCTTTCAGCCTCTTGTAATACTAACACTTAGACAGTGTCTGATCTGAAAAAATATGCTGATTAATTCATGGATCTGAGTATAATGTTGGACTTAAATGCAGCTGATAAAGGAATAATCTGCTTTCTGCCGTTTTTGAAATTCTGTTAACAATTACTGAAGCTGCTTGGTTTTTATACAAATGCTGTAATTGGGTTGTAGTAATGTTAAATTCAGCCTACATGAACGTGATTATCATCTTGAATTGTCTGGAATTGAATTGCCATGCATTACAGAATGGGGAGTCACAGAGGTAATATGTTTAGGAAAAAGATAAGCTGGTATGTGCTGTTCTAGCCAAGGTTTCTGAATGATTGTGGAAAAACTACTGTGTATAGATATTATACTGATTATAGAATCATAGAACGGGTCTCGTTGGAAGGAACCTTAAAGATCACCTAGTTCCAACCCCCCTGCCATGGGCAGGGACACCTCCCACTAGACCAGGTTGCTCAATGCCCCATCTAACCTGGTCTTGAACACACCCAGTGATGGAGCATCCACAACCCCCCTGGACAACCTGTTCCAATGTCTCACCACCCTCAGAGTGAAGAACTTCTTCCTAACTTCATCTTTTTTCTTTCATGGATGCTCAAGTGTTTATTGAGCAGTGAGGAGGGCAGTCAGCTTCCCGGAGCTGCAGAGACAGTGAAGAACAGAGTAGCTCAGCTGGGGCTCATGCAGAGGAGCCTTTCACAGAAGCACAGAATAGTAGGGGTTGTTCCCTTCTTCAACATTTGCCACAAGTGTTCCAGCCCTCTGATCATCTTCATGGCCATCCTCTGGACCCACTCCAACAGGGCCATGTCCTTCTTGTGTTGAGGGCTCCAGAGCTAGATGCAGTACTCCAGGTGGGATCTCATGAAAGCAGAGTAGAGGAGGAGAATCACCTTTCTCAATCTGATGGCCACACCTCTTTTGATGCAGCCCAAGACACAGATGTCTTTCTGGGCTTCACTCACATATTATTGGTTCATGTTGAGCTTTTCATAAACCAGCAATCTAGATAGATCTTGATCTAGCCAGAGAATTGTTTAAATATTAGATTTTTAATGAAAATACTCAATCTTTTGTCCACTTGAAGTTAAAGTAAAATATTTCTGTCCACCGCTATGCAACAATCCTATAGAATCCTGAATTTGAAAATAATTTTGACGATTTGTGGGCAGAGGCATTTGGCAGAAAGTGAAGCCATAATGAAGCAACTTATCTCTGTCAAAATGCCCATTTTTCTTACCTGTGATAAATCTAGTTTCAGTCACATAATTATTTCAATATGATACTATGAGCAGGGAGAAATATTTATGCCCCAATCTGATGAAATTTACCTTCAAATTTGCAAATTCCAATATTATACACCATAGCGCTTCAGAGTTTTCTATGGTTGCTTAATTATGTAGTTTCTGTATATTGAGGAGATATATCTATTGAGTAAAATTTTTTTGTTCCTCCAAAGGTTATGAACCATCTGACACTCTTCAGTAAGGTCGTGAATGGATGTAGGCCATCTAAGCTTTCTTCACAAGGACGTGATTATTTTAGTGGTTCAAAGTCCTACTTCTGAAACATATTTAATTAAGTACTTGAAATTCTTCTTTTCTCTTTTGAAAATACTGTTGGAAGGAACATTGCAGTGTGCTAACTTTTCACATATATCATTAAAAACCCTTTATTAACAAGATAATTACTTTAAGTCTTCAAGTAAATAATTCTCTAAGGATTTTTTATATTGGTAAGATTGCATAGGGTGCATGGGCAGAACCACGAGGACAATACAGCTGCTGAGTGATGCTAACAGGTGTTACCTGCTGTCATAGGACTCCTTTCTGTGAAATGATCAAGCTTCATTTTAAGAAAAACATATTGCTTTTATCTGCTCCTTTGATTCCAGACTTTCATTAATCTAGTGGTTAAAAAGATGATTTTCAGCCTATATTTACTCATGGATATGCTTCTGTGCTTGTATCCAATTGTTTTGGTGACAGTATTATCTTTTAGTTTTAACAGTATTTCTCATTCTTTTGGGGTTTGTCTCCTCTCCTCTCCTCTCC
>VZZY01002628.1:0-14582 GCA_013400335.1 Eurystomus gularis
CTCCTCATCAGTTGTTACTAAGTTATTTATTATATTATTACATAGTTATTTATTATATTATTACACATTGATATTTCTCACCACCACACAGAATTGAGCAGTAAGAGAACATATTCCATACACTAACTAATGCTAAAAAATCACTAATCACAAGCAATAAGGATGCAATCATAGAGCTTTTATTTTATTTCTAAACAAACTTATAAAATCAATAGATGCTTTTAAAGAAGATAGCTAGTGGTAACAGACTGAAAGAACCATGAAAATTACATGCATCTTATTAATAATAAGGGGCAAATTAAATATGCAGTACACCATGTTCTCCAACATCCACCTACTACATCCATATGTTGAGGCAGGGCAGTACTAATGCAAAAGACAAACCCTCATCCTGCTTTGAACAATGAAGTTATAAAGTGTATTCCACCATTACTTTTTTTCTTTCTTTTTCATAATCTTATAGATATCATTTTAATTCAAATACTGGTGAACAAGTTGTCCTCTGAAACACAAAAGGGAAAAGAAGAGCAAACCTTGTGTTTTTAACATGCATTATATAAAGTATTAATTAGTTTAAAAGTTAAAGCTACTTTTCAGATTAAACTGTTTAATCTAACATTTATATTTTTGTTTTAAATAAACAGTCATCTCTGTTGACTGTCAGGAGCTTTGCTATTCTGAGAAAAAGCAGACAAAAATACTGGAAGTTAAAGACTTGATGTACAGGACAGCAGGTTAAAATCCAGTGTATTTGGAACAGGGCTTTGTTCTGTATATCTCTTGCTAGGCATTGGCTGGATTACAAGGAGTAATATTAATTAATTAATTGCTGCATCCAGTATTCAATAGTCAATAGCCAGTCTGCTTCTAGAATAAAGTTTAAAATACAACAATTTCATAACTTTATTTTGTGTTAATCAGCTCTCTTTCTCTACATGTTCATAGATTGTGCAATGTCTTTGTGGGCATTATTGATCTTGAATGTACAAATGTTATTTGCCTTATTCTGATATATTTTAAGGAACTACCTGAGCTTGTGTGTGGTTGCTTGGGTCCTTGTGTGATCACAGCAGATAGGAACTGTAAATACCAGAGCTGCCTGAAATACTCTACCTGAAGTTTTCTTAGAGAGCCAATACAGAATATATAGTAGAGAATAAAATAAAAGCTACAGTAATGAAAGCATGTGAGCTATCTCTGTTTCTCAAAGACCAATGAGCAACACATAGAACAGCACTGAAAAAGTAGTGCTAGCACCCTTCATTTGGAGACTTCAATAATGCAATGATCCTAACCACAGCCTGGGATCTCGAGTTCAGATTCCATACCATAGCCCAGTAAGCATCTACAGGGAGATCTTATACTTCTTTATCTGTAATTGAAAACCAATTTTTTGTTAAATAAACAGAAGAATTTGAACCCTCCTTAAATGCAAGTATCAAATGTACTTTATGTTAGGAAGCTGTCATGTGGTTGAAGTCTTAAAGCTATTTCTTGCTCTATTAATTATAAGAGGCTTATGTAAATTTTTATTATATTTAATGTTTTTATGTCATTCAACTCCATCTTTTCCCGTCTTGGCTCTCATAAGTTACCAGGTAACTCTGTTTCAGAAGAAAGTATATATATTCAATGACTAGCAACTAACATCTCCAGTCCAAGATAACATATTCTCTCTCAAGGGTTTAAACTGCCAACAGAACTCTCATTTAAACAAAAGACAAATGCTAATAAAGAATAATCAAATACTTCACAGTTCATCAGAATCATAAACTGCTTTACCAGGCTGTAAAATAAACTTGAGTAAACTGTCCATAAAATTAAGCTGTGCTGCACTAAAAAATAATCTGTAACACAACAGGAACAAAATTCATGTTATCTAGCTGTTTATGCCTGTCAGCCTAGGGTGTAGAGCACAAATCCAACTAACATGAGGTAATCAGCACCAGAAAGATGTGTCTGGCAGCAGTAAACATTGGATATGTTAAATAATTTTTCAGATTAAAAGACAGGTGTTTTGTGGAAGATGTAGTTAAGGCTAGAAACATTTCTCATTGATTAAGAACACTGCTTGCCTTTGGAGTCCTCTCTTTTCAAATATATGGAAATGCATTTGTTTTCTAGATGATCCATTTCCAGGCTTGCGCTCCTTGCCCTGTATTGTACATCAAGAAGACAGCAGTGATTCACAGTTTCAGGGCACCTTAACTCTGAAGTACATGCTTGGGTCAAGAGATCTTTGCAACTCTCTTAATATAATAAACACTGAGAGTGCAGTTTCCTCAGTTCTCTTTCCATGTATACTATTTTGAGTACACAGGACCTTGAGGAAATATGCACTGATAATATTTATGTTTTTCAGTATTAATTATGTTGGCTAGAATAGGCACCATCACTGACAGATAAATAAGGTCAAGTTAGTTTTAAGTTAACTATTTAAATCTACTGGCCTCAATCTAATATCAATGCCCTCTACTTTCTACATACCTCCTGGGGAAGTAGTTGTGATGAGCTACTTTATTTTAACACTCAAACCCATTTTGCTATTAATTTCATCAGTTAAGAAGCATCCTTAATTTTCCACGGAAATTTAGGATTTTTGTTTCCCCTCTTTCCCTGGATGAACCTATCTATTCTCAAATCAGATTAATGCTCAATTTGAATGCTCTGGTTAATCACTTTAAGATTTTGTGATATAAAAAAGCACTATGTTTAAATAGAGCTTGAAAAAAAAGTCCAGGACCTTTGTTTCAGTTTTATGAAACTGGCCAGCCCTTAAGCCTACATGCACCTGAAACATATATCATGAGACAGTATGATCCCCATTCTGACATTGTTCCTTAGTAAACAAATTAATAATAAAGCAGAGGGATAACAGACCAGGTACTGATTTAAATGCCAGTTATTACAAGGACTTGTAAAAAAGTTGAACATTATGCAATTAGCCCAATTTATTAGCAGTCACATTTTTTTGTATTATAGGATAAAATAAATGTCAATAGAAGGCTCAGGCACATTAATTAAGACTTGTTACTGCCCTATGGCCAAGGATGAAATCAACTGTATAATCCACACATCCCCAAACATGTCCTTCATACTATGAGATGTCCGCATAAAATAGAGATGAAGTCAGGGTGATAGTCCAATTTAGGAGGAAGAAGTTAACATACAAAAGAAAGACAAAACCCTTTTGTTGCAAACTAATTTTCGTATTAAAGAAGGTGCATATTTGCATCTGAAGCTACTAAGGATATTTTTGACTATTAAATGAAACTCTGAGGAAGGTATATGACTGCACAGTAAACACACTGAAATAGCTCAAGAGATGTGATAAATGCAATTTCATTATGACTGATTTATCATAATTATACCATCACAACATACACAACAGTATTGATGTCCTCTCAATAGATGTGTTCAGCTGCAAAATCACCTTATGGATTGTATTTGCATATACATTGTAATAATTGTCAGTATAAACCTCTGTATCTACACATCTCCTGCTCTTGCCCTCCATTGCAGTCTGATGCTGACTTAGTCTGTTAAGACATCCTGCAGTTGCACACCTATTATCCTGCACTTGTGCTGCCACAGTAGACATGCTCTTCTCCAGCTCCAGGATACAGCTTTCACACACAAACACCACTGCATATCCCTTCACATTCCTAGCATCACTCATCCACCACTGGATAACTAAACAGTCAGATTTCTACTGCTAATTTTGTAGTTGTCTAGTCTCACAGGAATCCTCAGAAGCTCACGGGATGAAAGAGAATCTCTCTCCAGTTAAGACAATTCAAACATAATCATTTCATGAAGCTTATTTTCCTGTTCTCAAAGTACACATTTGGACGCTTCTAACTCTGCTTGAAACAATGCTACTATCTCCCTAGAAACCTGATGAAGAGCATTCCACCTCTGGCACTACAACAAATACACACGCATTGGCTATCCCACGGTCTGCAGATGGAAGGTTGCTGCCCTTATTCTTTCAGGAACCTCATATCTTCAGCATTTGCTTTCCACACACCCCAGGCACTGAAACAACATGTGCACCATTAAGTAATACTCTTGACCTGTCTCTCCAGTTCATCTGGAAGAAAAAAAAGAAAAAAAGAAAAAAAATAAAGTAAAAGCATCAATTGCTGTTTTCTATGCAAGTGTAGAAGAAATAGATCGCACATTCTGGACACTAAAGTGACCACTGGTCCAGGGCTGAGTCCTGTTTGTTTACTGTCATATAAGGGAAAATGTGGAGGAAAACTTCCAACTGTTGAATGGAAAGACAGAAGATTTATCATGTAAATGTGTAGGAGTTTCAGCACTGAGACACTTGGTAGTGATCATGGCAGTGATGAATCAGTGGGTAGAAATGTGAGTGAGAAACAAAAATTCATGCTAAATACTGCCATCAAAGCAGTTATTACAATTAATAATCACAGAAAATTGTTTTTAAGCATTCATGCTCTAGATAGCTTTTAAATTAGGAAAAAAAAAAAGCAAGAAAGCCTCCAAAAACCCAATTTTATTTTTTTTTTAAAATCAGTATTCAGTTTAGATGTATATACCTCCAGAAGAAAACAAGTAAGGGAGAGTTTTTCTCAGGCCTGGTATGTTTACTATGTAGAATATTTAACAGAGCTTTAATGTCAGAATAGGATTTTTATCAAATTGGCTTCCTAGCTGTTCCTCAATCCCTTTCTTTCTTCCGGGACAGGAGATCTTGTAAATGGCAGGTTTTCATCCCATATGGCCATGTTTTCAATTGAAATTGCTACATGCTACATACACCCTAATATCACAGCTTTTGTGCCATTAATGTAAGATTCGTGAATCCCATGGCCCTGTTGTATAAAAAAATGAATATTTGTAGACTTTAAATGGCATTTTAACAGATTTTTGCAGCATCAGCTGCCCTTTTCTCCCTTTACTTCTCAATGTTCTTCCTTTACCACTCTCCACTGCAGAATCTGAATGAAGTAACAGCCTCTCCTTCTGAATCTCACCCTACAATATACACACCCCCTCTGATAGTCAGCAGACTATCTACTTTTGCTTAGAAATCTATAAACAAATTCAATCTAGTTTAGTCTGTGTTTTCATTGCTTAAAAGCAGCTGTTTATTGCATTCCAGATGAAAAGCACCATCTTTGTGAGCCAATTCAGTCTTCTCATAATGTAACAGCACACTACTATAGATTTCTTACGAGTAAGGTTGAAAAGTAGTAGTTAAATAAGTAATTTCCAGAAGACTGTACCACAGACTTATTACTGTGGGGACATTTGTTTGTTCTGAATGAACATGAATGAACCTTTGAGTTTGTGCTGGTTTTGGATGGGGTAGTTAATTTTCTTCATAGCAGGTAGTATAGGGCCATGGTTTGGATTTGTGCTGAAAACAGTGTTGGTAACACAGGGATGTTTCAGTCACTGCTGAGCAGAGCTCACACAGAGTCAGGGCCTTTTCTGCTCCTCAAACCACCTGTGGTGAACCAGTGTGTCTGGCAGTTGCATGCCCACCTTGTGTATAGCAGTAGTTACTCTCACCGGTCAGACGCGCTTTCCTTCCACCTCCTGTTCCTCGTCCGACCCTTCAAGGGTGGAATAACGCTGCAGTCGCTCCATCTTATGGGCCACTGTATCAATGGCCGACCGCAGTTTCTGGAATTGAACGTCCCGTAGTTGATTAGTTTGGGAGCAAGGGGAGGTTTGTTTATATTCACCAACAAGCACCTNTGGCTCTAACAACACCACCCCATGAGCGAGTAGGCTAGGTGTGCACAAGAAGTTGGGAGGGGAAACAGCTGGGACAGCTGACCTTGACTGACCAAAGGGATATTCCATACTGTATGATGTCATGCTCAGCATATAAAGCTGGGGCTAAGAAGAAGGAAGGGGGATACTTTTGGAGTGATGGATTTTTGTCTTCCCAAGTAACTATTAGACGTGATGGAGCCCTGCTTCCTTGGAGATGTCTGAACACCTGCCTGCCAGTGGGAAATTGTGAATGAATTCCTTGTTTTGCTCTGTTTATGTGTGCTGATTTGGCTTTACCTATTAAACTGCCCTTAACCCACGATTTTTCTGACTTTAACTCTTCTGATCCTCTACCACATCCCATGGAGGGGGAGTGTGTGAGTGGCTGTATGGTGCTTATCTGCCAGCTGAGGCTGAACCACAACAGAGTTGTGATAACACTTAACGAAAAAAAAGAAAACTTTTAATCCTATAGCCCAAACTAACCAGAATTAATACTCAATTTAGGAAGCACCCTGTCTCTAATTAGCACAAAAATAAATATTTTAGCTGATTTTTAATCCTGTAGGCACATCTCTATTTTAATGTATTTCAGCTGAACTCTTTCCTTTACCCTTCAGACCCATATTCTTGAGTTAGTTTCTTTTGTATTTTCAGTGTGAGACAAGAAATCACTGCAGTTAGTTTTAAATAAGGCTGCATAAAAGAAAAGATAAATGGTTCTAGACAACCATACTGCTTTGTGAAGTACTGAACTGTGCTATGGGTTGACATATCCTTAAAACTGCTGTTAAATCACAAAGGCTCAAAAGTCAGAAGAGATTATTGAAATGTTCTTAAATGGTTCTTTGACACCATTTTTACTTGAGCCATTAGGATAAACTGCAGCGTAAGGAGACATTCAGGAGTGGTTTTTGACATGAAATACATTACTGCTTGTCAGAGTATGCAAGGGAGATCATAGTATGTATAGACTTTTCATATATTACATGATAGTTAATGGCTTATTTGAAAGCATTTTAGAACGTACTACATTAAACTATAAAGTAAAATATGGCTACATGCATTTTTAAAGTTATTGCATACTTCAGTAATAAATTATTAACTACTTTGAAGTATTGAGATGATGACATGCATAGCTTTACACATAATTTTGTAAAAATAGGATACATATTTTCTTTGTTTTCCTGATTAAGTAATCTTGAAGTATCTGAAAAATATTATTGTTTATTCATTACAGTCCTCTGACATTAGGTATTCCTGAATTTTCAGTAGCCACTCTATATTTTACTTCATGACCTGTGCACATCTGCTTGCTGTTTTACAGTTTACTAAACTAATTACTATCTAAGTCAGCCCTGGTCCATACCTTCATATTCAGTGCCCTGGGCCACTGCAACACTTCAGAAGAATCATGTTCCTAAGTGCTAGTTGCCATCAAAACAAGCATTCCCTTCTTATTTCCTGGGAGTGAGGTGTAGATCATTTCCTAACCTGACAATACATACCTACCCTTTTCTTCCTTTCATTCCATTTATCATCAAAAGCAGAAGCCTACATAGGTTAAAATTCAAATTAAGCCTCTGCTTAGTCATTTAAGCCACATTAACGGAACTGAGACACATATCTATATATCTCAGATGTCAAGTCATTAAAATTATTATTTCTAAATGGTGATTTTTTTTTCCTCTTTAGCTATAGCTTGTCTAAACAGAGGAAACTGCATTTTCTCGAACTTGTTCACCAAGCTTTTTTAATTAAAAAATTATATACTTCACATTCTTTTAATAAGTTGTTGGATCAACATACATAGAACTTCTGTTTCTGCTGAAGTTATACTATAATTCCTTCTAATTTATATGATACATGTTAAATTTATTTTCAGTAGAGTTCAAGTAAATATCACAGCTTTATATTTTTTATATTTAGCTTGCACTGGTATGATCCTACTCAGAAAGCATCTTTTCTTCAGGCTAACTTTAAAATGCTATGTAGAAGTTGGCTGCAATTGACAGAGGTCATAGGACATGGAGGGAAAGAACTGGAAGAAACCAACACAAAATAGCAGTTGTTCATATACCACCTCAAACCATCAACTGATCTATGGCTATTCAGGAATTGTCCCTGACTGTACCCTTACAGGACTGTGGAGAAGGAGAAAAACCATTTGTGCCCATTTCCTTAAAGAAAATGCAGAAATTTAGAATGATTCAACAAAATATTCCACAACTTACCACAACAACCCCACCTGCCTTCGACATAATATAGCAATTTCTCCTGAAGACACACAAACAATGTGTAACTGGATAAACTTCTCTCACTGCCTTTTAACTTAGGCAAAAAAATCCACAACCACACCATCCCCCTGATAAGAATACAGCATCATAACTCAATATTATGCCACAAAAAAAAAGAACAACTAAATTCCTAACATATCCTTGGAAAAACAAGCCAACCAACCAAAGAAAACCCACAACCCCTCCCAAAAACCAACCAAGAAACCAAACTTGTATACAATGCTGATTTTAATTTCATTGTAGTCCTCAAAGTAAGGAATCACAATATGGAATTTGTGATCCTCAAAGTAAGGCATCACAATAAGATAACACAAGATAACACAGGTATTGGGTAATTCTGACAGAAAATGAATCACCTTCTGATGAGGGGGAGAGGGGGAAGTGAGATCGTCTGAAGGTAATCTAAAGTAACCTTAGACTAATCAGCATGCTACAAGTCACACCCCTAGAAGGAGACCTAACATGCTAATATCAGATTGCCTCTGCATAATGAACTAGCCACTAATTGGAGCATGAGAAGAAGGGCATTATTTAAACAACCAAGAGGTGACTAGTGAACAAGTATGGCAAAACTTTTCTTTGTTGTAAACTCTATAAAACCCTACAGCTTCTCTGAAGAGCTGTGTCAGCTTTGTGAACTATCACCTGGCACCACTTTCTATACGGAACTGCAATACATGTTAGAAGGCGGATCTCAACTCTGTGTGCTCATTGGCTCCTGCACACTGGGCACAAATACAAACCCTGATTGAGGGACATCATCATGAAGGAATAGAATCACTACTATGATTTTCTTTCATTCACAGTGGTTCAGAAAGAGTTGACCAAAGGAGAAAGGTTACAACCTTTCTTAGTTGTAATTCAAATTAATAAAAATTTTAACTAGAAATTCTATTTCCTGACGACTACTCAGGTGTAGGACTATACAATTTCTCTGTTTCGAGCAGATGATGTTAGTACCTACCTGACATCAACACTGTCACCCTGTCCTGTATATGGAAGTAAAGGCAAAGTGAAAGTATAAAGTCCATTCAGATGTTTGGCTGCAAGATCATATGCCTTGCAACACATATTGGTCACAGATATCCCCAGTTGTGTCCAAATTATCTAGAGCTAATTGGCCTTTTAATGGAGATGTTCATTAATCAAGATTTTTCTCTCAAACAGGAAGGGTAACAGCTGACATTTGTCTACATTTCCTTATTGAAACCATTAGCACAATCTTCTTCTCCTACCTACAGAATAACTTTCATAAAGTTTGTGGTAATATAATATTTCAGGCTTCTCTTTCTATAGCTGAGGTCGTCCACTGAATGCCAACAAACGTGAATATAGACCAAATGGAGGGCTGATAATGCAATTATAACACATCATTATTTTAGAAAACAAGCTAAATCCTCATCTTAGTTCTTTTACCCTCAGAAAGCTATTGGAAAAAAAAAACAACAAACTACTGCCAACTATGACTAATTTTTTATTATTATTATTAAATGGTATTTCACATAGCTTAAGAAAAACAAAACAAAACCCCCATATTTCCCTCTCCCAAATATGTAGTATCATAACCACAGACACTATCTCTAATAATCCACCTTTACAACCTTATGTATATGGAAAAAAAATGTTTCCACTGAATATATGCAATATACCTACACAAGTTCCTGAATTTAGAAGCAAACTATAACTAGGGAGAGAAGGGCAGAGCTGTAACTGACAAAGTTCACATTTGTAAGTGATCATAAATATAGGTAAAAACTTTTATTTTGGTATCACCTCCATAGTGCAATTGAGGATATTTACTTAACAGCAAAAGATAATGGAACTCATCACTTTTAATCTCAGCAGAAACGTAATTTATGATGATGAAATGCTAATAATGATTCACTGAGTTCAAACGCGTGATAGACCCAAGCAAGTCTATTTAAATCCTGTTTTGGTAAAGACTTTTTTGATGCTAAACACCCATTAAACACTAATTGGATTAAAGCATTTTACACTTTGCAATTCCTTTGAAAATCCCAATGGCTGTAGTGTGATGTACTACAGGTGGTGTAAATTTTATTCTTTCAAATGGTGAGTTAATGGGAATTGAATGGGCAAACACACTTCAAAGGAAAATTTCAGTTTATTTCACTCCTTAGAAGAAATGAGAGGTATCTTATATAAAGTATGAATTAATAATGAATAGAATGTGTAAAGGAACTTCACTCAAAAACGTGATGTTTCAAAGAAATTTCCAGAGAACAAGGATTGATTGAGTCACTCACCTGAGCATTTGCTATGCCCTCAAGTATTCCAGATACCCTCCAGGCAAATACCATGACCCTCAGCTGTTATTCCAGAAGGGCACACATCTTCTGTGAGCCCTGAGGGAATGTTCAAGTCATCTGCTGTGAGAGTACACGGGGGAAGGAGTTGCTACCATTGACTGACATCTCTGACAAAGATTTATCCCCTTTAACAGGGGATTTATCAGAGATGGCTGAGTCCAAATCTTTTGTCTACACAAAAAGAGAGGCAAGTAATAGTTACTGGAGACTCCCCCCTGTGGGGACCAAGGCACCAGTCTGGTGGCTTGACTCAAGCTGGTATCTCAGGTTTATTACTCAGCCAGAGCTAAGGTCCAGGATGCTGCAGAGGTACTGCTGAGGTTTGTCTGGCTTCTTGATATATTGCTTTTCCATGTGAGCCTTATTGATACTGCTGGGACATAACAAAAAACTTGTTGAGAACATCCACAAAACTCCAAGGGTAAAAGGCATGATAGGGCCCATTTTGTGTCTACCCAAGCCTGTCACTGAGGGGGGAAAGACTAAAGCACAAGTGGTCTCATCTAGCAGGTCAACAACTGGGTGTGCATGCCTGGTGTCACAGTCAGGGGTTTGGCTGTGGGACCCTCTTTGTACCACTGCAGCAAAGAAGACTAACAGCATCTTAGGCTGCATTAGTAAGCGTATACTCAGCAGGTGTAGGGCTGGATCATCCTCTCTATTCAGTAGTTTTAAGACTGCATTTAGAGTACTATATCCAGTTTTGGGTTTCCCAGTACAAGAAGGATATCAACATCTTGGCATGAGTCCAACAGCAGACACCAAGGTGGCTGGAGGTTGCAGAATGTGACATGTGGGAATAGGCTGAAAGAAGTGAGCCTGTTCAGTTTCTAGAAGAGAATCAACAGGGAAGATCTATTGCTGTCTACAACTACCTGATTAGAGGACACAGAGACAATGGAGCTAGGCTTTTCTCAAAGGCACACAGTAGCAGGACCAGAGGAAAAGTACATAAGTGAGAACATGGGAAATTCTGACTAGATATTAGAAAAACTTTTTTTTTATGGTAGTGAAACACTAGAACACATTGCTCAGAGTGGTTGTGGAATCTGTCCCTGGAGACGGGGCTGTGCACAGCCTTGAGCAACCTCACCTCAGTGGTGGAACACTGGAACAGGTTGCCCAGAGAGGTGGTGGAGGCCCCATCGCAGGAGACGTTCAAGGCCAGGCTTACTGGGGCTCTGAGAAACCTGATCTATTTAGAGATGTCCCTGATGACTGCAGGAGGTTGGCCTACATGGTCTTAGAAGGTCCCTTCCAACCTAAACCATTCTGCGATTCCATGACTAGACCTGCTTTGAGCAGAGGTTTGGGCTTCTGAAGGGTCCTTCCAACCTCTGTGATTCTAAATGAATAATGATGGCCACTGGCCCTGCACTCCAGAAATGGCCAGCTTTCCATACTGGTTAGTGAAGGAATCTCAGAAGACTTGCTTAGATGCCTTTATTATGAATGCCTAGCGTTAAGTTTAGATGAATCGTAAGCCCAATTTCTATTTTGCAACTGTTTGAAATCTGTAGGAATTTAGGTTCTGAAAGCTTCAGTGGTTTGATATTTTATAAGCTCAAATCCTTTTGAAAATAATTTCTGAGACATAAAGCTTCTTTTTACAGTCCTTCCAATATTTCTAATGTATAATCATTTTTTACCAAATCACTGTACAAATTATTCACCATCTCAGAGACAAAAGAGAAAGCTGGCTTTCTTTCACCCCAGCCTTTGGAATAGTTATGCCTTAGTATCTAGAAAGTTGGATCACTTCCTCGCTAGAAACAGGTACATAACTAATTACTCTTAAAGCAAAACAACTTTGTGTTAAAGCCCTTGCTGGAATGCTGAAATTCTCATTCTGTGCACTTGTCTCTTAACACTTATTCACATGAATAAAATCACTGATTTGGTTAACTTTTTTGAGTTACAGACTTACTACTGTGCAGGAATTCTTCAGTAGTATTACGGTTACTTTATGTAATACCCCTCACAATACTCTTTTGAGATTTTTGAGATTGGTACTATTCCTCTAGCATGCTTTAAGTACAGAATAGCAGAAAGAAAAATGTAAGAACAACATAAGACAGAGTCAGGGGTGGCTGTATTTTTCTTAAAAGCAAAATAAAAAGCTCTTGAGAATTGAATTGACGTTTACAGGAACATCACTTTTGGCAGTATTACCTCTGAGTAAAACTGCCCAAGGTCCTATTAAATAAATTAGCTTTCACTTGCATACTATGGCTGTCTTTCAACTATATAGCATCATAATATCTCATGCTGAGCATCTGCCTCTGGCTAAATTTCCTTGAATTTTTCTGAATTTGTATCAAAAAAATTTAAGATCCTAAAGTGACTGGCTTAGAGAGTGACACTGCTGATGACTAAAAGTAGAAGAATCCCATCCCTAATTCCTGTTTTGTCACCAAAACTAGTAAGAATTTAGGCATTTATTACCCACAGGAATTTAAGATCTGGTTCTACGTGATGTAAAATCTCAATGCCTTATGAAAGGCCATAGACTGACTACTTCCAAAAAAATGAAGCTAAGGAAAAAAAAACAAAAAACTGTTCCACTACAATTTGTGGGTCTGATAACTGTTGACCTTTGTGACTGTCACAGCAAACTCTTGGCTCAGTACATAGGCAACAGGCCCTACAGAGGCAGGACATGTTCCTTCTTTTACATAGTGTTTCAAAATTATGGTTGCTAAACTGCAGACTGCAAACAAGAGACTGACCATGCTCAAGATGTCCAAGCTAGTAGGTCAGCCATCGATCACACCAACATTGAGGGATTCAACCACCAAAGAACCCCGACCTCCCTTAGACCTCATTTTGGATGGTTCTAGAAGATTATGGAATGCATGCACAAGCTAGTACCACCTTCAGGCCATGACCCAACCAGACTAATCCATAAAAGAACTTGCAGACTAAGCATCAGGGTTGGCCCACTGTCCTGGACTCCTGATGAATGTCAAACCACTGCTGGAATCCAGGGTGGTGATATCTCCTTTCTTTCCCTTTCCTATTTTATCTCTCTCTCCTTTTTCTCTCATGTTTTGATTTATATTAGGCAAAAGGTATATTCTCAACTACTTGAATCTCTCCTCAACTGTTAGCAATAAAACTTGATTTATATTGCCACTTGGTGTTGACTCACCTTTATTTGCCTGGGATCAGGGAACTTAATGCTACCTGTCTCTAAACCCAGGGAGCAACCCTCGAGAGCAGCCCTGTGGAAAGGGACTTGGGAGTGCTGGTGGATGAAAAACCGGATATGAGCTACCAGTGTGCAATGGCAGCCCAGAAGGCCAATCACATCCTGGGCTGCATCAAGAGAACTGTGGCCAGCAGATCAAGAGAGGTGATTCTGCCCCTCTACTCTGCCCTAGTGAGACCTCACCTGGAGTAATGCATCCAGTTCTGGAGCCCCCAGCACAAGAAGGATGTGGACCTTTTGGAGTGTGTCCAGAGGAGAGCCACGAAAATGGTTAGAGGGCTGGAGCACCTCTCCTATGAAGACAGGCTGAGAGAGTTGGGGCTGTTCAGCCTGGAGAAGAGAAGGCTCTGGGGAGACCTTATACTGACCTTCCAGTACCTGAAGGGTTTGTAGTGATAGGACAAGAAGTAATGGTTTTAAGCTAGGAAAGCATAGATTTAGGCTGGATATTAGAAAAAAGTTCTTTAACATGAGGGTTGTAGAGCACTGGAATGGGCTGCCCAGAGAGGTGGTGGAGGCCCCATCTCTAGAGTCATTCAAGGTCAGGCTCGATGAGGCTCTGAGTAACCTGACCTACATAGAGATGTCCCTACTTGAGTAGGGAGGTTGGACCAGATGACCTCTAGAGGTCCCTTCTAGCCTAGAACATTCTATGATTCTATGATTTATTTCGGCAAAGAAATTAATGCTAATATTTTCTTCTCAGCGTTTCTTATCACCCAACTAGCCACACTACACATGCTCTGTCACCCCAAAGCCCAAACCCCTTGGTATGCTCCAAACCAAGATCACAAGATGAAGTCAAGCGTTTCCCTACAAGATCCATTCACAGTTGGGGCCTGATTGCACATGGGCACTGCAAGGAAGTGACTCTGTCACCATATTTCATCTGCAAGCCAGTAGCAGGAACAAGGGAAGAGAGCAGAAAAGAGACACCAATAGAAAAGTGTGACAAAAAGAGTCAGTGAATCACAGAATTATTGAGGC
>VZZY01002629.1:0-17795 GCA_013400335.1 Eurystomus gularis
CCTGCTCTGGCTGAACCAGGACAGCAAGGCTTTGAGTTCAAAGAATTACAGTTATTTTACACTTTCAAAATATGACACAACACTTCATATCTTTTTCTTATGATCTCTCAAAGCAGGTAAAAAAAGCCTGTCATGCACTACAATTAAGGTGGCAAAACTTCCCCCTATAACACAAGTGTCTGTTGCCACTATCTAGAGTTTCATGATCGTGTGCAGAAATATGCCCAATAACAAAAGGAAACAATGAACCTCTAAGAGAAAGAATAGGACCAATAAGTGTACATCATACATTTATTACTGAACAACTCTTAACTCCAAAACTGGGCACAGGGATTAAAAATAAAAATTCATTGCACTACGTAGTAAAGCATTACTAGTAACTCTCATAAAAAAATGTACAAATTTTCTTAAAAATTTATCAAGCCTTCAAATGATTTGGTTACAGATATTAATACATTTAAAACTACATGTTAAATGATACAATAATGTATGATTTAAAGAAAACACTTGACAAAATACAGTTCCAACAAAACCCATAAGTTTTCATAACCATTAGCAAAACTGAAACACAAGTAGCAAAATGAGGTAACAAAGTACCACAGTTTTTACAAAGGCCCAAAGATAACTCAGTCAAAAATGTGTTTTCTACAGTTAGAATTTTAATGGTTGGTAGATCTCATCCCAAGTATTACACAATGTATTAACAGCTGTGAAATCATTCAAGAGCCTGTACAAAATGGCATATAACAAAAGGCTTTATTTCTTTTCTGTAAAGAAAGCCACAAAATGAGGCATTGGAATTATCTGTAGGCCTTGATATCCACTAAAACTTCAAATTAAATTGACAGTTTATGCAAAAAACACCGCAGTGCCAATATGATAAAGCAAACATATTACAAGTTCTTTTGTGTTTTGTTTTGGTTTTTTTTTTTTTGAGAAGAAGGAGCCAGGTAATGGCAGAAAGGCAATGAACATAACAAAAGCTCTGCTGAATTCAGGTGCTGCCAGGCACAATGGCAGGCTGTGGAATTACACACAATGTGCATTAACACATGGTAGTTAACAGCTGAACATGAATGACTCCCTTGACAGCCACAACAGAGAGGACTGTTGTAGCTTGTCTGAGCTGATTCAGAACATGTGTGTGCTGTTTATACATTCTAACCACATGAAGCAAGTCCACATACATCTGTAAGAGTCCCATGCAAATGAAAGAACCACTCCAGAAGAGATGAGTCATAACAGTGCAACAATTATTTCAGGATTTTACCAACTTAGACCCTCCATCTCCTTGATTTCTCATTGCCTCACTGAGGAAAAAAGAGACATTACATATCAAGTTTTCTGCAATTCCAGAAAGAGGACTACTTTCCCTTAGCTTCAGAAGAATGTGCCTTGTTCATTTGTATCTAGCTTAGAAAAAGTACCCTCTTTTCATGGTTCAAACTGAATACTAAGCACAGTAGTGTTAGTTATGTTTAAATCTGTACACACAGATTTTTTCTTTTGCAGTTATATAAAAGAGCCTAAGTTTTGTAAGACATCTGTGGCATATGCTTTTTAAACATGATTTTATTTGTTAAAAAAATAAATTTTATTACATGTAATTTAATCTGCTAGGTGTTATTGTGAAAAGCCTATTCTTTAACTCCACTGGAAGAGAGAAGAAATTATAGTGTTTTGAAGTTGATGCAACAGCATTTTTATTTATTTAATGTTCCTAAGTATGGATCAGTATGGAAAGACTCACTGGTTTTGAGAACTACCTGCATAACTAAACAGAGGGAAAGCATCTGAAATAGGGCAAAATTGTGCTTTTATTTTATCTGCAGCAAGAGCTGTGACTGGTCTGTAGAATCTTCAAAGAGGGAAATTAGCGTGGAGAATGTCTAACACTATTTGAAATTTTAACTGATACTAAAGCATAGCAGCATACAAAAGCATCAGAAATTATAGAGAATAAACATAAAGCTGAGACTGGCAGCAAATTGCAGCAATATTGCTAATTGTGCCATGTGTGCTGCTGCAACCAAAGTAATGACACTGAATTTAAAATTCTGCTGCAAAAAGTGCATCCTTTGTATAGCTATGGTATATGCAAACCTAAATACTTTGCTAGAACATATCAAAGCTATTAACAGTCTCAGTGTTACAAATTAAGCTAACTTTTTTAAATAGCCCAAATAAATTGTTATTTAGAGCACCCAAATAGAGGTTATCACCTCCTGCTTCACAGCACTGTTCTGGAAGGTCATTAAATTTTCTTCTATAGCGGAGCACTCTGGAAACCTGATTACAAAAACCAAGGGAGATCCTCCTTTATGTTACATTCATCATGAAATAAGGAAGGGCAAGAAGCAGCATCAGGGCATCCGAATTCTGAAGTTAGTGACCAAAAACTACCTTCTCTTGTGATACAATGAAAAAAATCAGAAGTTCTACTTCTGTGAGAAAATGCTAAAATTTTTATTTTATTCATGAAGTTGCAGGAATAAAATTGTAATCTTTTACAAGTTATTTTAGTTGTATGCAAAGTCCCTTGTAAATGACAAAGAGGGTAGGTGATTAAAGCCAATGTTTATAAGCTAAAAGATTATGTCCTTAGTAAGTACAAGAGAAAAAAGTGAAGCATTGCACAAGACCTTCGGTGTCCTTTCTGCTTCCTTTCATGGAAGAAGCACATAACTGGCAAACCCAGCTAGAAAAATTTAAAAGGAGAACAGAAAAGCATTGATACTCGTATTAGCAATTGAAAATGTTAACATTGCTAAATGATCTGTGCGATATTGCAACTTTATATTGATAAAATAACTTGTAAATCCAGATTTTGTAATATATGCTAAAAACATCAAGATTACTCATGTATGAATAATCAATGCACTCTATAGTGGTACACATTTAAATCCTCCAATGAAGGGGAAGCGTAACAGCTGTTTGAATAGTAAGTAGAAATGTCTTTATACCTGTAAGTACATTGGGGAGGAAATACTAATTGTCTGTAATTGCTGCACCCATCGCATTCAGTGTGCAACTGCAAACACAAGGAAAGCAACCAGTGTACAGTACTAGTACTGTTTAAATAACACATAAGATTATATATTGCAGCATAATTATTAATACACGCATACGTTCTCAGTACAGGCTGGTATACAGGTTCTCAAACATGCATGCACAGTCAGTCACAAGCACATCACACATCCTCTCACAAGCAAACACACATTCACACCATTCATTCCCACTCACAGTATCTGAAGGCTCTGTATAAGGTAGATTGCTATATTGTTTGGAGCTACCACTTTTTTTTTCTCCTTTTCCTTTTGTATAAAAGCACATGCTAAAATATCATGTCCACAGTAACCTCGCAGCAACAGTCGGAATGATCACACAAAAACCAGGGAATGTTAGTGCACACACAAAATGAACCTAAAAAAAAATATATGTATCTTTGGAGTTCCAACCACACTGTTAGTTATAACAATCCTGTAACTGTGAAGACTAGTTATAAGCTTTATAACTGATTATGTCACACAGTGCAAAGTAAGGTCCATTGACCCTTTTGTGTAAAGGGTAGGCTGGAAGCCACATGGGTAAGTTCAATAGATAGTTCATATATATATATGTGACCAGGAACACTCAAAACATATTTGTGCTCTTAGATTGGTCATTCTGAATCACGATGCACTTCCGAAGCATCAGCTCTACAAATTGGGCAGGTACGATTTGCCTGTAAAACCAGAAACAAAAGAGGGTTTACTGTACTGACAAATAGATTGTTAAGGTAATATATTACACTGACATCTGTGAGTACTGAAAGGGAATTCAAGAGTACTCAAAAAAAAGAGAAGACAAACTGTGCTTATGCTTTTAAAAATTTTGTCAGGAGTGGTGTGGTAAGTCTGCTAATTCCAAATTACATTTACAAAAAAAGCACGCCTTTTATCTTTAAAGATAAAGCAAACCAGCAAACTAGGCTGTATCTAAGTGGTTGTGGTTTTATTAATGCAGATTCAGTTACAGTATATTGCACTTGGATACAACGGGGTGGGGGGGAAGGGAGGAAGGAGGGATGACCTCAAAACCAGGTATTTAAGTAACTCACAGAAGCAGGTCTACATTTAACCTTTCAATAAAGCACTCACTGAAAATATGTCCTGTGACTTTTTATAGCTTCCTTAAAAAGATAAGACAGGTGAGAAGTAACATTCCTTAAGCTACTGAGAAAGTACTTCTGCCTCCCCATTCCCCTTTTCAAATAAAGCCTAATTTCTTTTCAGCAAATGATGAGAAAAAGCCTCAGAGAAAGATGTGAAATCTATGATAAAAACATTTCCTTTGCCAAGGAAGAAGTATTTCCTGCCCCAAATTCTGTATTTTGTAGTTCCCAAAATTGCAGGACCAATCAAATTTTTCTAAAGTAGAAATTTTTTCAATGAAAATACAAATGAGAGCATCAAGAAATCTGGCTCTGCAGGTCAGAGTTCAGAAATCATTGCCACAATTTCAAATCCAAAGAATAAATGCCAATGAAAGTAGCATGTTATTATTAAAAACCATTATTTAGTAGAGTAAGTTAATACAAGGGTGTATTTTTTCTTACACTTACTACGGTTATTATAGTTTATATCATTGTCATTATTGCTTTATAGCTTTGTAAAGCATGGATTGGAGAATCACTTCAAAACTTATTTCTTGCTCTTTCACTAGCAGTTTTGAAATTACTTGAGGATGATGTCATTAATTGGTCATTACTTTGTATTTGCATTATTCTATATATAATTCAACTAATAATTTTTTTAATAAAAAGGCACGTTCTTCAAAATTCAATGGATTAATGAATCAAGAGGTATTTGCTTAGATAAATAATGAAGTATCTACCATTTGTAGCATGAAACAGCATTCAGTGGGAGTAATTTCCTGATAGCAGTTGGAGAAATAAATCCATTGTGCCAGAATTAAATGAATACTCAAGGACACTGCAGCACTGCTTTTTTAAGAGACTTTTCAAGCTTCTGCATGAATATCTGTTTTAAATTTTGTTGCATTCTTGTGCCTTTCATGAAATTAATTCCCCACTCCTGGCATTTCATATGACTCTTTGGTGCAAAATGAAAAGTAACATGGACAAAATATTCTAATACTGACCTTCTAAATAGCAACTCTTTCCAGCAAACTTACATGTTGTACTGTAAGGAGAAGAAGCTGCACAATGAACTGATTAGGAGTTTTTTAAAGTTTTACAGAAATTTATAGCTAAAGTAAACTGAATTTAGAATAATGTTATCTGTAGGGGTACTAGAATCCTCTAAAAAGCATTCCACTACTTTGGCATTAGTCCATTAGAACCAAGTTAAACTATAGTTACAGTTTGTCTTTTCTCATATATAATACAGCATTTCCTATCAGAATGTTAACTATAAAGGCAAGTTGTCCTGTTACCTGGTTCTAAACACCCAGGGTGAAGACAGGCCATGTTTTCAAGCTGTTCTTTGGATGATGACTAACTCTTACTTTACAAAAAAAATCCTGATTTCTCATGTATTCGTTATTTGACTAAAGGATTTATGATATTAAGAAATAACCAAATACTGTGAAATATGGGAGTTAACAACACTATAAAAAAACAAAATGATACTCTCTCTCTTGTTAACTCTATTTCCTCCACTGTATTACATCTTCTCTCACGAGTCCAAACCTTGGTTAACCAGGAAAGTATAAATTAAACTGGGCAACCTAATGCACTGTAAAAGAACATTCCCTCTCACTTGCTCGCACTGCCTAAAAATGTGGTGCTGTACATAGCATTATACCAACAAGGCAGATCAAAACTTTCATGCACAGACAAGCCACAAAACTTTCTCAGATACTTAGATACTTTTTTTTTTGCTCCATCATCACCAACAGACAGTGGAATAAGGATTTTTTATAAAAAAATTATCAGATTGGATCACTAACCTCTTATTTAAATCTTTCACTAACAACATGGTGAAACTTAAAAGAATCAGCATGATTCCATAGTTCTAGAACTAATTCTAGAAATATTCCTAGATAGCAAATACTCTCCTTCAAAGAGACAAGATTCTATCAGTAAAACATAGGCATAAACTGGTAACTTTTTTCTTTTTTTACTCTTTTGGAAAAAAAAGTTTAAACTACTGAAAGCTATTATTTCCCTTGCAGGATTTATATACATATTGTTAGCTGCATGATGATGTGAATTAAGTGGATATGGACATACTTATACTATCAACATATAAAACAAGTTGTCAAATACATAAAGGAATGGACGGAAGGCAAACTATAGCACAAAATATCTTCCAGTGATCCTCACTTTCAGGTGTTTGCTGCTTAACTGTAACCAAGTTTATATAGAGGCTTCAACTAAAATAGGTTGGTCTTAGAAGTAATTTGTTACAGTTTGCAAAGCAAAATCATCAGTGGCACAGAGTCCAGCTGGAAGCCTGTACCTAGTGGCGTTCCCCAAGGGTCAGTGCTGGGTCCAGTCTTGTTCAACATCTTCATTAATGATCTGGATGAAGGTATGGAGCATACCCTCAGCAAGTTTTGTGATGATACAAAACTCAGAGCAGTGGGTGACACGCCAGAAGGCTGTGCTGCCATTCAACAAGATCTGGACAGGGCATGGAAGGGAACCTCAAAGTTCAACAAGAGCAAGGGTAGGGTCCTGCAGCTGAGGAGGAATAAACCCATGCACCAGTACAGTTTAGGGGCTGACTGCTGAAAAGCAGCTCTATGGAGAAGGACCTTAGAGTCTTGGTGGAGAGTAAGTTAACCATGTGTACCCTAGTGGCCAAGGAGGACAACGGCATCCTGGGTTGCATTAAGAAGCGTCAAGGGAGGTTCTCCTCCCCCTCTATTCTGCCCTGGTAAGGCCACATCTGGAGTACTGTGTCCAGTTCTGGGCTCCCTCGTTCAGGAGAGAAAGGGAAGTACTGGAGAGAGTCCAACAGAGGGCTATGAGGATGATTAAGGGACTGGAACATCTCCCTTATGAGGAAAAGCTGAGAGCCCCAGGGCTGCTTAGCCTCGAGAAGGCTGAGAGGGGATCTGATCAATGTTTACAAATATCTGAAGGGTGGGTGTAAGGAAGATGGGGCCAGTCTCTTTTCAGTGGTGCACAGTGACAGGACAAGGGTCAACTGGCACAAACTGGACTTAATTTTGGGGAAGAACAGCCAGTGAATTAAATTATATTTTGTTAACTGTTAATTAACTGCTGGGCATGACGTAGATGGTATAGAATAAGGGGTGGATAATGTCCTGGGTTCGACTAGCACAGGGCTGATATTCACAGTCAGCCGGGAGAGGCCACAGCCAGGAAAAACAACTGAACCAGCCAGTGGGATATTTCAACACCACACTGACCTCATGCCTGCTATATAATAGGAGAAGGGCCTGTTTTAAGCATGTGGCTTCAGCTTGCAGCAGGAGCAAGGACAGCCCATCTTGGGTACTGGGCAGAGCCTCACAGTTTATATCACTGGCTTTATATATTATTTCATTAGTATTATCATTACTACTGTTCTGCTCTCTTTGAGTTGTTCTGTTAAACTCTCCTTATCTCAACCCACAGGGTTTTCATCTTTTTTTCCTCCTGATTCTTCTCCCACAACACGGGGAGCAGGGTAGGCTGTGGGTGAGCAGCTGCGCCGTGTTCAGCTGCCAGCTGAGGTGAAACCATGACACTCTCCATATGTATATATGCATATACATATATGTATACATATAACACAATTTGTTTGGTCCAGAACCCAACATTAAGAGCAAAGTGGGAAAGGAAGTTATAAATACTCATTCTTGCTCTGCAGGATATGTAAACCAGTTAACACCACCATCATCACGGAAACTCTAAATCATACGTGCTATATTATAATGATACTTTTTTATTCTTTAATTTCACGTATTACTTGAATTCACAGTCAGTGTTTTGTGCAAATGGAAAACACAGTAAGATCTCTCAATCAAAAGAACTCTTTTCATACTTATTGTTCCTTGTCCCAAAGGCTATAAAGAAGTATCCTTCATCAATTGTTAGAAAGATATCATAAACAGGCAGTGCTTCCACTCTGTTGGTATTTCTAGTTTAAGTATTAGAAATGTGAAACAAAATGAAATGAAGTGGAACAGCAAAATATCCCCCCTACAAACTACATAATAAATTCTCTATAAGATAGGATTTTTTTACATTTTTTTTTTTTACCTTCAGCCATTTATCGACACACTTGGCATGGAACTCGTGGTTACAGGGTAAGACTCTAAGTAGCTGCCTTGACTCAAAATCACACATGCACACGACACACCTAAAAAAGACAAAAAGTTCAAAGTTCATACCTGCTATGTAAGAACAAATACATATTCCATACCTTACAGGTATGACTGCAACATGATTGCTCTTTAATTCCTTCAGTAGCTACAGTTACCTCTATCTGGGGTTGAAGATGTGTGTAGTGTGACAATGTAAATAGAATCACTTTTGTGTTGCTTTCTTTTCCTGTGCTTTCAAATCACAAAGCAAGGGCTCCTGCTCACAGGAGTTTACAGACCCAACTAGAAAAGATGTTTAATCCAAATGGTGGCTATAACGATCTATAATGCCCATTCCCTACTGCTACTAGTAAGTCACACTGATGGTCACTGATACTGGAATATCAGTGGAAAATCCTTACACTGAAGTGCAAACATTAGACAGCATTTGCTCTTAAGTAATTTTAACTTCATATATATACTGCTCTTTCCACTCAGTTGTGCAGATCTTTCAAATGTAGTAAGTTAATGGGTTTTAAAAAATAAGAATATGCACTGTGTTAAACAACCAACCAAGCTCTATGGGGAACACTTGGAACTTCAACACTCGAAGCTATTTTAAGACAAGCTAAATTCCAAGTTGACAATGCCTTTTTAATGCCACAAAACATAGAAGACCTTTCTTTCATTTTAATTTTTTAAATCTGAGGAACCAAACTGAAACATAGCTAAATGATATGAGACTAAATAGAAGTTTTAAAGTAAGGATAAATAGTATTTGATCTGGAAAGCAATTAAACTAAAGAAAAATTAAACTGTTCACTGACATGACTGCTTTTACAGTCCTTCTGGCCTCGCAAAGGCTGCAAGTTAAAAAAATAAAAATACAGTCATCTAAATTATGGACCTTTGAAAAAGAGCAATGTACTTACAACGTCTGTTCCGATTGGTGGTTGTTTGGATTGAACCTGTAGGACAGAAGCTGTTCAATGTCCGCCTTTGTCAATCCTCGTGGTTTTGCTTCTCCCAGACGTTCTGCCAAATTCAGCAGTGCCTGCAAAACATGGTAACTGGACATTTAAAAATTCACTGCTCAAACAGGCTCTGGTTCCATGAGAGCTGGGGCTGCCATTACACCTTACTATTCCAGCTGGAAGCACAAAACACCCTTCTATCAAGAAATGTTTAGAACCTTAGTTCTCCCCTATAACACGATCCCCATGGAAAGTCTTTTAAGAATTCAGTCTTTCTAATTATGTAAGATCTTCTCTTTGGCATTTCAAAACCACCAGGACCCAAATTCCAATTAGTCCTGTGGCTGCATGCACAGCTTGTAAAGTATTTTGCTTCTGAAGTTTCCCCTCACCCCACTATAAAATTAATAGTACTGGTAACCAGAAAAAATAGTCAACAAAACTGCAACCTAAGAATATGCAAGTCTAGTCTTCTGAGAAAAAACGAGAATTTAATGGGACAGATTCTGATTCCCACTGTATGTCTTGGGCTAACTGAATTGAAATATGGAGATTTTATCGCAAACCTGGAAAACAAATACATACCATCAAACTTTAAGAACCTCCTTTGCTAAATTCTGTGTTTATTTTCTGTAAGCCAAGCCTTGCAACTAAAAGCCTCTCACGCATATAATATGCACTGTGTCATGTATGTAACTTGCACTCCTTCACAAAGGACCTAGGAACATTATCACTATAAATGTGATGGAGAACCAACACAGAGAAAAGTTAAGACTCGTTGAAAGCTGCACATGGTACTGATCACAAAGAGATTTCTAATACTATCAAACTTAGGGCCCAAATTCTCAGAAGTAAGAAGTTCTTCTGAACTAGCACAGAAGTTATTGCAGAAGTGTTCATTGTTAAACGGAGAATGTGCAAGTACACAGAGCTCTTAAGGGGAGTACAGGCAAAGAGATGCAAAAGTAAGGGTTGATGATGACTGAAGAGAAATAAAATGGAATCCAATAGTCTCAGAACCAGCAAAGATACAACAGCTGGGACTGCCCCATAATTATCTAGGATATTAATAAGGGCTCTACATCTATAGATGTGAATTACTGTACCCTCATGAGGGCCAAGAAGAAAAGGCACTAAGGCAATTATATAAACATTAGATTAATTAATCCTATGACATTAACACTCTTCTGTATTAACACTATTCTGCAAAGTTATGCACATAAAACTGGGAACTTACCCTGTTCTTTTGAAAGTACTTTTCTTCTGTAATTTAAAATCAATTAAAATTCAAAAGGAGAAGAGTAGCATGTAGAATAGAAAAGCTGAACAATTTAATGATTACTAGACTGGAAGGGTGGATTCTGGGAAAGAGCAATAGACAAAAATAAAAGCTAAGCACTCTAATATCCAGTGTTGCAAAAAAATATAAAAGGATGGTTTCTGGATTCTGTCTTTACAGTCATTACATTTATTTGAAAGGCAAAAGCAGGATTAAAAGCAAAATATAATAAAATTTTATTATTGCTTGACCTAATATCTGTTCTTTAAAGGTAGTTGTAGTTTGCACACCAACCTCATAGTTTTCTACCTCTCCATCTTCCACATCCAACTCAAAGCTGAAAGCTGGTCCAACTGCAGGTGGCACTGGGAGCATTGATCTACCATGAGAGCAAACAATGATAAGGTTCAGCACCTTGCTGAAGGAAAGCACAGAAACATCTGGCATAGGTAAAGTTACCTTACTGATCCCTCTCAAATCAGTAAGTTCTCAGAACTGGTAAAAATATTAAGTCTGATGTCAAGAATAGACATTGAAGTGAAAGAGTCAAAGGAAAAAGATTAATTCTGCCACTTTTTGATACTGGGAGTGCTGCCTTTTTAATTGCCTGCATGTTTCAATCTATACTTCTGACCAGGCTTAGCATTATCACAAAAATGAAATCTCTTGGTTATCACAGCTTATGGAGAGCTAAAACTGACAACAAATTGATGTTCTGGTTTTCAGTATGTTTTATTTCTTTAAGTGGATAAAATTTCAACAAAGAAAAAGAACCCTAAGTTCACTTAGCTCTCCAATACAAAAGCCTTGAAACTTTTGCAAGCCTAAAACACACAATGAAGATAAACAGGATATACTACTGGACCAACTTCCATACTGAAGGCAAGCACAAACTCACTTTCTCATGTACTGTGACATTGGTTAAAGTAGAATCTCTTCAGACAGAAAGGCAAGAGAGAGATGGTTTTCTGTTTTTATATTTAACAAGTGTTCGCACCCCCAAGATAGTACTATATATAAATATAACACAAAGGCATAGAAATGACAAATTCACAGCACTAAAATATACTAAAACCCCACTGAAGTAATCAGAAATTACTGTGCTGCATTGTGTCCTCAATGGACAGGTTAAGAACCTAGGACATTACTCTGACTGTAAGATGCAAAGTTGAACAACTTCATTGGATCAGATTTCTGGTGCTGTTTTCATGCCATGTCTGAAACTGCAGAGAGGAACTACAGACCCAGTGCCAGTGTCTGATTATGTCTTTGTCAATGTCAGCTTTGCCACCAGAAAATAATCTTTATTTTCCAAACATTGCATACTTACTTCCAAACCCAAACCTAGAAGAGTAATAAATCTCATGTCATATACCCAAACACCCCCAGAGAGTCTACCACAACACACTACAGGTAATTCCTAAGTGTTAGTTGTCCCACATCTTTTCCAGAAACAGCTAATCAGAGGCAGAAGAAAAATTCAACAGCTATAACAGATTAGCAGTTCAGCCAATAAAGTAATACATCACAGAAAGCTCCCACTCTTGTGTTTAATAATTAGGAATCAAACCAAATGAATTGAATCCATACGTGAAGACTCCTAGGACTTTATCCTACAGTGTAACCACGCCTCTGAAAGAGTATCCAAGAACAAAGTTTTAAAATTTGTTGAAGATTTTATGAAGTGTTCAGAAACAAGAGGCTACTGTGCCTCCAAAAAACC
This sequence comes from Eurystomus gularis, assembly GCA_013400335.1. Taxonomy (NCBI): domain Eukaryota; kingdom Metazoa; phylum Chordata; class Aves; order Coraciiformes; family Coraciidae; genus Eurystomus; species Eurystomus gularis. The sequence goes on from VZZY01002629.1 coordinate 12,239, forward strand.
TACACATTTTTCACTTTCATTTTTCCTTGCTCAAGGGTGTGTGTTATTCAAAATAGCCTGGAAAGTTTACACAGAAATAGATGTTTTCCTCCTCTCCGGGACAGCTGAACTGTTCTCTGATAGAGTCCAACCATAAAAAGTGTTGCCACTTTTTGAAAGTCCTGTGACTTCTTAATAGCCTACATGGAAGCAAATGTACTTTGAACTTACAGCACATAAGGTAATAGGCTGGGATGGTAAGGGTGTGGTGGTATTGGCTGCTGTGATCGGTATCTGCTGCGCCCTGTGAGTCTTCGAGGCATAAAAGATGAGTAAGGCTGCAAGAAAGAAGAAAATAAGCTTCAACTGAAACTTGTGAAACTGGAACTTCTGTCCAGTTCTGGGCTCCCCAGCACAAGACAGGCATGGACATACTGGAGAGAGTCCAACAAAGGGCCACTAAGATGGGACTGCAGCATCTCACATATGAGGAAATGCTGAGAGATCCAGGACTGTTCAGCCTGGAGAAGAAAAGACTCAGGGGGATCTTATCAACGCATAAATACCTGAAGGGAGGGTGCAAAGAAGACGGAGCCAGGCTCTTTTCAGTGGTGCCCACTGACAAGACCAGAGGCAGTAGGCACAAACTGAAACACAGGAGGCTCCATCTGAGCATCAGGAAACACTTCTTTAACGTGAGAGTGACTGAGCACTGGCACAGGTTGCCTAGAGAGGTGGTGGAGTTTCCCTCCTTGGAGATATTCAAAGCTGCATGGACATGGTCCTGAGCAACTGGCTTTAGGTGGCCCTGCTTGAGCAAGGAGGTTGGATCAAATGACTTCACTTCCAACCTCATCCAGTCTGTGATTCAACGTTTTTTCTTAATCAAGAAATAAAACAAAATCTGAATATTGAAAACCACTTCCAATAAAGTATTACTAAAAAAACCCAGCCTCTGCTCAAATAAAAAAGAACCTCACCCTCAGTTTGAAATGATTCCCACCAATAACAATCATACCATTCCATGTGAAAAAGTAGTAACACACAACAGAAATCCTTGCAAGCTCTTGTGTGCCTATTCTACATGCAGGCTGGTTTGGGCAACAGGTCTTGAACTGCTCACTCTCTTGAAAATATAAAAGCCCAGACTTTAGGCCTGGTACTATTATGCAGGCTTGTGCACAAGTGGTTGACTAAAGAAGCCTTTAAAAAAAATCTTTACATTTAGAAGGATAGATGCCTTTCAAGTGAATGTGGAGAGTTTCATCAGTACAATTTCTGTGGCTGAACAATGCCTTAAGAGACAGTGAGGCCTAAAGCATCAATGTAGTATTTCCATGGATAAATCAGGGCTTTTTAATTGTACTTTTTTCATTTGCACGCAAAGCCCTTTACTTGTATATTTCAGTTTTCATTACAATTGTTCAAAATTCCTTGCACTACCTACCAAAATGGGGGCATACATAGCAAAAAATTTCCAATTAAATGCAAACTATATTCTTCCAGATATATTGAAAGTATTATAATTTTTTTAGTAATTTAAACATTGAAATTCACGTACTGATATTAACTCCTATTTGAAGGCCTTGGTTGTTTTTTTTTTTGAACAAAGGACATTCAAAGTCTTTACTAACATTTTTTTTTTCTTCCATGTTTGAAATTTAAGAAAATGCATAAGTCAAACACCACCAATGCCTAACCTAGAACCCTCTCAGTTTACAATGGAAAAATTATTAATAGGTACCCATGGTCATACATAAAATTTACGTATGAGTACAAATACAATGCAGAAGAGCCAGGATCTTTTTCTCGAAAGCAAGATCTCAAACTAGATATAAATATCAAATTTACTGCTTTGTGAATTCTCTAATTGAAAAAAATTATTAGAAACTGTTATGTTCACTGAATGAAACAGAATCAGAAATGCAGTCATTCTCCCATATTTTAGTAGAAAAAGAATTTATAAAGATTTAGGATTGCTTTATAGGAGACCATTTCATTACTTTTAATACACCTCTGTTCTCCTCTGCAGTGATACACAATGCAGAACTGAAGCATCAGAAAGGACAAATACTATATAATCTGCTTATCTACTTTAAAGACTCAACTTGGAAAGCAAGGAAGCCTCACTCCAACCAGAATATTTGTGATTAGACTGAAATTCATCTAACAAGCATATTGAACAAAATATAAGCTACTTACAGAAGTTTAAAAATGTCTTTGTCTCTGGAGTGACTCAGTGACTGAAAACTTCACTGAAAATCTGTACAACTTTAGTTTAACCATGAGATGATTATTTAAATGATGGAGACTTATTTGAATCTTTATAAAAACTGCAGCCAGCATTTAAGTAGGTTGTGTGATTTCAAGGAGACTAATTAAAGAGAAGTTATCTGTACATTCTGTACTCACAGGATCTAAAATTCCATTCTCATTTAAAATTTTAAAATACAGTATGGCTCTAAAACCTTCTGTCAACTTGATGCACAGGTCAAACATTAAAAAAATTCAGAGCCTATACTTGACTTGTAGTAATATCTTCAATCACTACACAGGCGGGAGACGTTTTTTGAAAGAAACAACCCACACTAAACAACAACAAAATCTCAGGACTAATATAATTGCAGACTGAAGTGCACCACAAGATCCTGGAGGCACAAGATACTAGACACACCACAAAAGCATAAAATTCAGCACAGACTTTATACCACACCGGATTTAAATTCTTTTTGTGCTGCTGCAGTAGAACTGCCTGTAGAACCCCAGAAAGCTGGCTTAAAGCAAGCTTACCTGTCTTTGTAACATGGTGCAGTCTAAACTATGGAATCAGTCTATACTGCTTGCCTGTGAACTGCAAACACACTGGAAAAGAACTATTTTTAAAGCATTCTTGCTTTCTCGACTTGTGGAAACTCAACATACAATGAAGAATTAGCTAAAAGTGACAGCAGCTTTTCTAAACTGTACTAGTTAGTTTCTGCAGTGTAAGTCCTGGACAGTGTGGCAACATGGAATGTTTTCTAACCACTACAACACTCTGCTGATGTTGTTATTAGAAATCATTTGCTGGTATCATGAAGTTACCATTAACTTGATTAAAACAAGCTTAAAGAAAATACCACAGTATGTAGCTACGGCCAATAATGGAATACAATTGCAAGAAGTGCCACTTTTCACCAAAATGTACTATAGATAAAAAAGATCAAGAATGTTAATGCAGCATGAATGAGAATGTAGCACAGAAAACAATACTTACTACCCCAAATGACACCTCCTGGTGTAAGGGATCATGGGTTAAGAATTGGAGAGGAGCTGAGGGAGGCAATGTTGGTGGGTGGGCTGAGGGAGGATATGTAAAACCTCCTATAGGAAGATGTTCTCCGAGCAGTTCTACTTCATTTTCTATCCTTTGAAGTGGCTAAAAAAAAAAAGATAGGCTTTGTTGCAATAATAGAGATGCACTTTTTCCCCAGTAAAGAACTGCAATCCCAGCTGTATATTCTGAGCTGCTGTGGCCAATTTCATAGGATAAAAAAGTACAGGTATAATTTCACCCAGTTTCAGATAGTAACTCTGTGAACAACTCCTGTGTCATTAACACTATCAAAACGCGAAGACAACACTACACATTTGATTTAAATTCACCTTTTCCAGCTAGCCATGCTTATAGACCAGGAATTTATGCAATCTAGCAAATACAGGACTGGCTGTAATTTCCTGTGTCTTGCAATTTTCAGGACAAATATTTACTCTCCTTCTTGCCAGGCTGCTCTCACTGTACAACTATGCGAGAGAAAAAATAAACAACCATAGACAAAAACTGAAATTGTGCCAGAAAATCTGAAAAGTGGAGAAGAAACATGGTGACTCTAGTGGATTAAACTGCTAATAATATCCAGTAATCAAGCAGATGCTTTCCTAGAAGGGTCATGCAAGCAGTCCTACCAAGAACCCACAGTCCAGAGGTTTCGGAAGTATGAGATTCCAGTTCATTATTGTAATCTATTTAACTGTAGTATATCAGTCAGGCCCAGAAGCGCTCAAGAAATAACCAGGAATTGTCATTGTTTCATTAATACACCTTTCTGTTCCTGACACTGAATTCCACCATTTCAAGAACTTCAGCTAAGAAACCCATCTTGCAGAACCAAAGGAATATTCTGTTTCCCTGTCATGCAGAGCAAACTTTAAACACAAGGTATTCTTAAAGCATTAGGATACAAGCTTTTTGCTGGAGGTGTAAGTTGTCAGGCAAGCGTAGTCAATAACTTAAGTAACCCCAGCCCATACACTTTCTACAGTCTTATAAAGATTACCACTGAAAACTGTATTTTCCCAGCTGTTCTCCCATCATCATAACAAAGTTATTACAACCCTTTCTACACCAGACACATGGCAAGTAGAAATCTCAGCAGTGTTTGTAAGTAATGTCTGTAACAATGAAGTTTCTATTCTATGAGTATACAGATAACCTCACAGAAAAAGCTGTAGGGCAGAACTGAAAATCTAATTTCCCCCCAAATCCAAAACATTTTCCCATGTTTACATAGTCCCTATCACTAGACCATGCCTTCTGTTGGTTCCTGAGCATGTCTGGATGACCCAAGGTCATTATGTTCTAGGAAAAGCACTTGTCATTTAAAAATTAACTGAGAAGTAATAGAGAAGAAGCATGTAATGAAAGTAACATTCTGTGCTTTCTTCTCTCTCTGCTAAGATATCTCTGAGATCACTACTGCACTACATGGCCTCCTCTGGATTCTATTCTGCTTCCTGGAAAAGAAATCCCTGAGGAAATAGTGAAGCATCAAGGTGAGAGAACTCAAGGACTATGAAGAAACAGCACAGACAACAGAGAAACATGGTGAACTTTAAAATTATTTTTTCATCTTAGCACTAAGAGGTTACAGACTTGCTGAGGAAGTATAAGTGCAAAAACCTATTACTTTAAACAAAATCCTTCTGTTTCCTCAATCAGGTATCAGCAGTATTTGCCCATCCAGCCCCATCAATTCTATGGGGATGGGGAGGGTAACAAGCATTACTTACCGATCGTGATTGCTGTGCTTGGAAAGGAACAAATTGTCCTGGAGGAGGCAAGTGAGGAGGGTGGTGTGGAGAGATATGAGGAGGATGCAAAAGGAATGGGTCACTAGAAATAAGAGGTGGAAATGCTGCATATGGTACAGGTAGGTGCTGGACTGAGCACGACTGAAGCATCTGAAATAAAATGAAAACAACATATTTGCATTCTCTATAGCACAAACATTCTCTATAAAACATTCTGTATTTATCACAGAAAGACAGCATTAAAACAAAGCAGTTCTTTTGCCTTCTTGGAAAAGCCTCTCAAACATGCATAAACAGTAACTCATTCAAATACACAAGGAACTGAGGTTAGTACAGAGTAGGCTCTAGAAGTACTGTAGTGTGACATCTGCTAGTTGCAAAGGAGCTCTCACTTCTCATGAGGCCAGTGGGAGTTAGGGTTTTCAATACTTCAGGACTAGACAGACTCCTAAGTGATTAGCAGATACATTCATCCTGGTTAATTCTATTCCCACCCTCCCCCACCCCC
>VZZY01002630.1:1670-34065 GCA_013400335.1 Eurystomus gularis
CGGGCACAGCCCGGCCTCCACCCCGGCCCCGCCACCCCAGGAAGCGTAAATCCTGCCTGGTGATGGCACACAGAGATAGGGAGACCTCAGGGATCTGTCTGAAGTCCATAAAGGAAAACCACTATTTCCTAGAGGAAAACCCCCTCGCTATCAAAGCCTGGAGGAGGCATCCTTCGGCAGCGAACCGGTGCCTGATTCAAAACAGCTGTGCCAAAACCACCCCAACCCTTCCAGACACGGTCACGCCACCAACCCAGCTCTGCAAGGGGGACAGGCCCCTGGCTCTGCTTTACCATTGCCAAAAGGCAGCGATGGGTTTGGGTGGGAGAGTCACCTCTGGCCCCCAAACACTCAGAGAAAGTACTGAGCCATTGGGCCACAACTGGAGAACCAAGAGCAGAGTTTGAGCGAGCCAGGCTAGAGAGCCCTGCACATGCAATGCAACATCTCCTGAGCTGTTTGTGCCTCCGTCAGCATCATGGCACCTTTGGCTGGACATAAACGTTTTGGCAGATACTGTGCCAGCCTTGCCTGTGACATTCTTTCTGTGTTTGAGACCCCACCTTTGATGGCCTGAAGATCTCCTCCCTTTTAATTTGGCTCAAACAGTCATATTGTCCTAGTTTGGAGGGCTTCATTGACCTCTTAAATGACAAGTTCCTTTCATGGTTATATACATAGCTCTAAAATGCAGCCGACTCGCTCTGGTTTACCCTCTTGGAGACCTCAGCAAGGGCTTTGTCCTGAAATGGACAGCTTTGTGACCGATTTCAATAAGTCAAGAGCTCTTGTGTTCCTAAGCATTAAAGAGGATTTAAACTTTTTTATATACATATAGGATTAAGTGAACCTCTAGTTCACTGTCAGATCTTTTTCATTTTTGAAAGAGTTCAATCTCAATCAGACATCTAGGGATTTATTGTCAAGCTTGTCTCTAACAATTCCCACACTCTTGTTGTTTTATACTGTTGCAAATAATAGCCTTGTTTCATTCACGTGGTTGCACTACGATTTTGGTGTGAGCTAGTGCAGGTAAGCACCATTCAAACATCTCAAAATGTGGTGGGGAGCAACAACATATCTCATAACTGTTTCTATTTCCAGGTATTCTTGAAATAACGGCTGTTGATGTTGGAATCGTTGCCATCAAGGGCTTGTTCTCTGGCAGATACCTGGCCATGAACAAAAGGGGCAGACTTTATGCATCAGTAAGTTTTCCTGAAGACTGGCATATGCCTGTCATTTCCTACAGGGAGAACAGGTCCAGTGGGGAGCACTCATGTCTTCTAAATAAACATTTATAGAGAAAAGAGTAGTGTTATAGTGGGTTTCTCTCTGGAATTCTTACAGGCAACCAGTTAGCATAATTTTTAAAGTGGAAATAAGTTGTGTTGTTGCTTTCTTGTTGCCTGTACAGCCAAAGGCAGAAAAATGTATTTGGCACAGGTGCTTCACACAGCCAAAGTTCTGCGCAATTAGGTGCACTGACCAAGACCTCAGGAGCCAGCCCTTGCAGTGCGGAATGTCCATCTTTATTCAAAACTACCCATATTTATATCTGATCTCGATCTTAGGCATTGGCAGAGGATACACAAGTCAGATAAGGAATACCCAGAAGTAATTGAGCATCTCTGCAGCCTACTGATGGGGTTCCTTTGCCCAGAGCATTTGGTCAGGCAGAAAAAAAAAAATACAGGTACTAAAAGGCAGGGCTATCAAGGAAAATAAGTATGCGAAGGTGCAAGAGAAAGATGACAATAGGCACCTTATTCTACTCCTTTGACCTCACTTTTTGTCCTGATCTTTGAGGCAAAATCTGGGCTCTACTGATACTAGTGAGTCTTGCCTTTGCAGCCCAGCCAATACTTCCCCTCAGTGAATAAAATACTTTAGCTTAGACTTCTTCACATCCAGGGACATGCTGAGGTTATTTGTCAGTGCGTATATCGTACACATTATCTCCCTGCTTGAATTTCTTCCGCTGTCTTTGATTACACCCCTATCAATCCTGTGATCTCTTACTGGGTAACAGCCATACTGGGCAGATTCTCCAGGAAACCTGTGGTATGGAAACAGATTTGAAGAGGGTAAAATATGGCTCTGTGAAATTTCCTTCCTCCAACTAGTCATTAGACATAATTCTGTTGATTTGAATAGCGAGATATATCCTCAAGCAATGTGAGCTGCTTTTTCCATGTGAATGCAACTTAGATAACACAATCAACGTGGTTGCCTCCCCGGTTTAATGTATTTTACTCCACCTTTTCAGCAGTGTTTACAGTAGCGTTTGATAGTGTTTATGACCCAGCTTCTGCAACGTATCTCGTGTGATGCACACTAACGAAAGGGCCTGTGTGCAAAGATGATGGTGTTTTGCTGGTGCAGAGAAGCAGATCACAATTTTGGCAAATGCTGTTGAAGTGCAATGAGGACATTCTAGCTCTGCTGTGCCGGAGCTAAGGCTGGCCACTTCCATACTTCTAGTTATTATTCTGATTAAAAGGAGCATCTTTTTCAGTGGAGCTCCTCCATCAGCTCAGTGCTAGCCTCTGCCCAGAGAAATTAATGAGAAGGATTAATTTTCAAGTTTTCTCATCTCTCACCTTCTTGTTCGAAATAAGTATGTTTTTTCTGCCAGATTAATTAAACTGAATTAAAGTAAAACTAAACACATTCTGAACAAGAAGCTCCTCTCCTAGAGCAGAGAAAACCCTGGAACAGGATAGCCTAGTGAGCCCTTTCCTCCCGGACTTCCCTTTCTAGTGTGAGGAGCACCAGCCCACCCTGAAGTTTATTCAGCTGTCACGTGCCAAGGAATACCAACCATGAAAGGTTTATGTACACCTAGAAAAGATCCTTTTTTTGCTATTCTGGCTCAAGTTTGAGAGAGACTCTTTCAGTCCTGTGTTTCAGAGGTGGAGGTCCAGGAAAAGCGATTCCACTCCAGCTCTTTCCGCAGAAGCAGCAAGGGCTGAGGGCTCAGCTCAGGAGAAACTTCGTGGCTTTGCTTGCCTAGAAAAAACTGACCAACTATTTTACTGACGTTACTGTTCCAGGAACCGGTGCAAGGCCCCTGTTTCAAATAGGACTGACTGCTTTGGGTTTAATTATACAGGGAGCATTTTATGAAACAGTATCGGAATGACTCTGTTATCCCTTGGTTCACCAACTTTCCCATGTCAATAAAATGCATTTGTTGAGTCTGCAGAATTCCCTTGTGTCCTGAGCAGATTGGGATAATCCTCTAGGTTTATCCTCTGTGATAAACCCTCTACAACCAGAGCTGAGGCAGGCAGCGGGACAAATCCACCTACATATGGTAGCTGCGTGGGCTCCAGCACCACAGCATATGAAAAACTTGTCCTTGCAAGGAAGGGCACTTCCGTTTTACAGCTGTGAAGCTGAGACATGTGGAGCCTTTTAAAATCTTGTTAAATGCCTATCAGCATTTCTGGTGAGTGAACAGCATTAAAGACATGTTGTTAATGGGGCTCATGGCTTTCCTGGCCCCAGCCTGGCTACCTGTGCTCTCTCTGTGTCCTCCAGAGAGGTGAGGTGAAGTAAAAAACCTCTGTGAAGACCGTGGTAGCAGTTCCCCTCTGCCTTACACATGTTAGATACCAAAGTCTTAGTGGCACAGGTACAGCAAAGATGATTTTGTGATTAAGAAAAGATGTACAGCGTGGGAGGTCCTTTATTTGTGCTGTTTCTACTGCTCCCACGGAGGAGGAAGGAGTTTCTTGTGCCTGGCTTTTTCACAGTTGTCTGTCAGCTGAGGACCAGATGAAAAAGGGCAAATTTTGACAGATCATGGAAAATGTGAGCACCCAGGATGGGCGTGTATTCTCCCTCCGAGTCTGTGATAAAGGAGCAGCCTAGCATTTTGGAGGACCACGCTGGTGGGCAGGGTGGACTTTCATTTTGTTGTGCTGAAGCAAACAAGGAAGCTTCATAAAGATCTTTACTGCTCAAATATCTGTAACAAACTGAAAAACTGGATGTAATAGACTGCAAATCTAACTACTAATATATCAATTAAAGAGCCACATTTCACATTAAACTGTAGGATTTAACCTTTTTAACAGATGTCAAAGGTTGATAGGCAGCAATGAACTCACTCATCTAATTCACAGGCATATTCACATCTGTAAGCACAAAAATCTAAATTTACAGCCAAACAATCCGCAGAGCTATTCACTTATCCACATGCCATTTTTGTTTTCAGATTGGTTTTGCCTCTCTTTCTGTCTCTGATCCACAGAGTGTTGCTCGTGCCGCTGACAGGGAGCAGCTTGTTGCACAGCAGTTCGGGCTCAGCACTTCTCCTCTGCTCACCTTTTGTAGCACCAGCGTGAGCTTTTCTTACCACACGTTTTGCCATCATCCTAAACCCAAGTAGAGTCTTGCTTAAGACTTGAGTTCAATCTTACTGTGGTAGAAGAGAGCTATTACCCATATAGTCTTTCTTAAACTTTGTCATGTTTGCTTTACAGGAAAATTATAATGGAGAGTGTGAGTTTGTGGAGAGGATCCATGAGCTGGGTTATAACACCTACGCATCCCGGCTCTACCGGACTGTACCCAACAGAGCCGGCACCAAGCGCAAAGCCAGTGCAGAGAGACTCTGGTATGTCTCAATCAATGGGAAAGGACGACCCAGAAGGGGCTTTAAAACTCGCAGGACACAGAAATCATCTCTCTTTCTGCCCCGAGTATTGGATAACAAGGACCATGAAATGGTCCGACTGTTCCACACAAACGTGAAATATCGAGAGAGTCTCCTGAAGCCCCCAAGCAAGAACCAGCGAAGAAGGAGAGGACGCTGACTGGGGTGGGGAGGACTTGTATGGGGGCTGGAAGTGACTGAGAGTCTTCAAAATACTACTAAAAAAACTAACAGCTGTGATTGTATGACAGGCATTAACACCGACATTTTTTTGTACACTGTAAAATATAAATGAGAGTCACATCACTTACTTTTAGCTATTGTAGAATTATTATTATCTGTGGTAAAAGAGATGTGAGATAAACTAAGGCACATGCAAATGTAAATTAGTTGGATGTAATAATTTTGTCAATGACTTTCACATTTTCTTTTCTAAAAAGAACCAAAAAAAAAAAGTCATTTTCATTACTTTCATTCTAACTTGCCATAGGGTATTACCTCAGTGACCCTGTCCTCCTAGAGCATGTGGATATTTTACACTCACCAAGTCTGTGTCCACAAAGAATGGACAGTGCTATCATGGCTTTTTTGGCAATTCCTCATAAAAGGCTACATTCCTATTTCTGTGGCATACAGGAGCTAGAAAACTGGTTTATTTTTAAACTTATATTTATTTTATGATCAGCCAGCACCAATTATACTTTTTCCAAGACTGTTTGAGAAAAGAAAAATTGTAAGCTACTCAAACATTTCAACAGACCTACACGTTACTAGATTGTTCTTGGATTTAATTAAAAACCGAAGACACTTGACCTTGTCATTCAAATAAATGAATGTTGGTAAAGTGGCATTCGCATTGGCCGAGCTTTAGCAATATTGACCTGTTTGCCAATTGATGAATCCTCTCCTAAATAGGACCCAAATAATATATGACAGCTGGGTTTGTGGTGTGGTCTGAACTTGCAATAGAGGAAAATTCAGCATCGGGGATGAAAATCTTTGTCAAGTACTTCTGTTTAGCAAGTTTTCTACAGGAAGTCCTAGTTCGAGGTTAAATATGTTTTAACCTAGAAAATAACAGTCACAGGAGGCATACAAAAACTGAAGCAGCTCGCTGATTTAAAGTGGCTGCTATGTTCTGATTTTCCTTGCTTTTCAAATGCTTGTTATTTTCACCAAGTAGTCCCGGTGTCTTGAGTTTTGGTTTGATCCACATAAAAAACCTGTTTCTAGACATTTTTCTACTCTGGTTCTGGAAGTTGACTATTACAAAGTTGAGAGGAGTCCATATCACAAGTTTAATTCAAGCAAGGGGTTAAGATGTAAAAGTTTCTCTTGACATACAGGAGATGACAGAGTAGTACAAAGATTTAGATGTGTTTGACAAGCACAAACAATGGTCATTTCAATGGGATTTGGCCTTGTGCTCTTCACTTCCTAGAATTAGGCTCTGATACAGCACAGCTGGAGAGGACGCTGTACTGAAATAAACATTCAATCTGAATTTAGAAAAGATTTTAAAGTCAAATATGACACTAAATATGAAACAGACAGGTGCAAATCCCATTCCTGGTCATATTGACCCAAAGGGCTTCTTGTGGGCTACCTGCTGAATAAGAGCATGATCATGTAAACCGGGTAGTGAAAATCTTCAGTTGTTAAGGGGTGAATTCTGAGTGAGAAAGAGGTAAAATGAGTCCATAGAAAGAGCTTACTAAGTGGTCGTAGGTTTAGCACTACTTACATCCCTGTAAAGGTAAAAACTGAAAGGTGTCTTTACACCAAAAACTATTCTCTATCCCTTCCACCTCTGCATCTTTTCTGTAACATTACAACAAAGGAGGAAACTGAGTAAGAAAGTAAAAACTCTTTGATCTCTGCTTTCCCTTATACTGAAATAATGTAAAAAGACACTTAAATGATGTACGTTACATGATGCAATGTGGTGTGCACAGAATAGACCTAGGTTTTAAAAAAGATGTGGAAAACCATGAACCATCTTCCCAAATTTTCTTGCTTTGACAAAATATCTGAGAAGAGCGATGGGATCTCCACAGAAGTAATCAGGCAGTGTCACATCAGGAGCCACTGAAAAAGCTGAGCAAAGAAGAAACATAGAGACTATAAGAGAAACAGAAGAATTCAGATTTCCTGTTTTCTTTACCTCTGTGAACCATATAAGGTGCAAACTGCTGCAGAATTCAAGGTGTCTTTTGGAAGTTGGTTGTATCCGTGAAGAAAATGAAGATTTGTATCCTGGGCATCAGGGGTGTTCTGGGAACACACTGCTGGCTACACCAGCTACCCCATCTCAGCTCTCTATCTCCCTTCGGGCTGCTTGGGGGGTACTGAACAATTTGACTGGTCAGGAAAGAGAGGGGTCTAGGGAGTTCTCACTGCTCTCAAGAGTCAAGAACGAAATGCAAGGGAAGGAAAGTGCCAGTAAGCCCAGCTGGCAAGGGAAGGTCACCTACAGCTGAAGGTGAAGAGAGCTGGTTTTCCCCGTTTCTGGGCCATATTTATTTTGGCTGCTTTCAGATCTACTCTACCTCAACTTGCAAGGAAAAAATGATCCATTCTCAGCTTTATCTCCCCTAAAAATTGCTGCAAAGCTAATGACTAATGACCGCTTCAGGTATTTTTGATACAACCCTGATTGTCTGAAGTGGACAATCTCCCATTCCCCACGACACAAACATGGCATCTTCACACCAGCTCCAAGTCTGGTTCCCATCACGTATTTAGTCCTCACTCTTCGGTTTTCTCAAGGGCAAGTGCCGGTGCAGACTGTATCCTTTGCTTTTCTGTCTCTGTTTTAATCAGGTTTTCCTCTCATTCTTTTCTCTTTCCATCTCTCTTTTACAGACGGTCACGCTACCTGCCATAACGCAACAGCTGATAATTGCTATAGATGATACAGGAGTATCACTAATTACAGAGCGCTTGCTCACCCCGTCTCAGAAAAGATGTATGACGTGCTTGTTGCAAGAGTATTGCTTTAACCACCTTCCCACAGGAAATGGCAATGAAGTTTAGCTTAACACGTGAACTATACCCTTATTTCAGTTTCAGTTTTCATCCCAATGAAGTTTAAAACACTAACACTGTAAAAAAGGAGGGAGGAAACAAAAAGAAAAAATAATTCACTGACTGGACACAATGGCATTTTAACTACCGCAGGTAAGTGATGATTTTCACATCAACCTAAAACAATTTTACTGGCATTCTCGGGATTTTTCCTTGCTCAGTCTCATTGTAGCAATTCAAAGGACATGGCTTTGGGATTTGTCTTTTTTTTCTCTCTCTCTTTTAAGAAATATGATTGTTCTTGTTGAAATACTTTTCATGACAGACATTCATTACTTAATATTCTTTCAGCAACCTTGAATTCCATAATTCCCAGATACTGACAGGCTGAAATCCTATTCATGGTAACTATCCCAGTTGTATCCTATATCCCATTGTATTTTTTGGACCAGAACCTTATGGGATACCTTACAAGAGGCAGTAGATTTGAGTTACTGTTACTTTTTTACTTTGTTCTTAGAATTATGAAGTAGTGTCTCCTCTTTTAAAAGTTCCTGGAGTGACTTTATACCTTTTCATCATACAGGCTATTAACAGACATTTTCTTTGTTTTTTTTTTCTTTTTTGGAGGAAGATGTAGACTTTGCCCACTTTGGATTGCAGAGTTTCTGCAAACTTCACGTGCTCTGGAAGTCCGTTGGCATCCTGAAATTCATCACAGAACAGAAAGCATAAAAAGAGTTATTCAGGGAAGCCAGCTCTGGGGAAGAGTTCGTCTGCTGCAGCCCTTTGGTTATATTCCAGGTCAATCTTTGATTGTTCCGTGGTTCAGAGTCCGTGTCAGGGTCACCATCAGCATTCTGTGGTTACATCTGCAGTAGTATGTAGTGCAGGCCCACAGCAACAGATCTGCAGAGTAAAACCTTTGCTGCCAAGTACCCAGCGTCCACACGACGCATATTTTGGGAGTGGGTAGAAGGGTTTCTTTGGATGTTTTCCAGTGCTCAAAAGCATACCCCTGATTTGAGCCCAACACCAGTATAAATGCACTCTGCATTAGGTCCGCTCATTCATACCCTGTAATTATTTCCTCTTGGAGCAGAAACCAGATCTTCAGACCGTGACTTCAACCCTCTCCCTCCTGGGTGGCAAGTCAGTTATCAGAGTACAAAACTATTGCTGTTTTCATCCTGGAGCCAGGAGAAGATGGTCACCACATATTAACTGCCCATTCCTGGGCAACCTGCTCTAGGTGGCCCTGCTTGAGAAGGAGAGTTGGACCAGATGCCCTCCAGAAGGCTCATCCAACCTCAACCTTTCTGTGATTCAGTGATTCAGTTATTAATTGTAGTTAATTCAAACTGATTATTAGTTTGCCCTCACCTTTGGATATTTAGATTCATGCTGAGGGTTTCAGAGACCACTTCCCTGTCCCAACCCCTCAGATTTCTCTCCATTCACAACCTTCATCTGAAACTAAGCATGCTGCTCAGTTTTGGATCAGTAATTCCCTGGCCCACTGTAGCAGTCTGGTGTACAAACTACCTGTTCTTTCCCTTAAAAATCACTCCTTGCACGTTTAGTGACTCAGTTTATACCTGAAGCAGATTTTTTTAGCTCCTCTAATCCTTCTTTTAGCTCATCATAACTCTCATATCCCAAGCTGTTGAAAACTTCATGTAAAATATTCTGGTCTTTGGTGATGATGTTTGTACTTTTGTGGTTGTTTATTCCTGAAAAGAGTTGTGTGTGAAACATAAAGAGCTACTCCGTGCTGTAAAACTAAGTTCCAACATGTGAATTGTTTCCCAATTTACACATTTTTCTCCACTTTCTCAGCATGGATTTTCCATCTCCTTGAGGGTCGTTACTCTGCCATCCTGAGATTATATTTTGGTAATTTTGTGATGTTCCTGACTCTTTGTTTCACCACTTGCTACAGGTCTGATATTTGCTTCTACAAGCCCTGCTACTGTTACGCATCTGCTTCAGTGAGAATAGCAGCGCACCCCACTTTTGTTTGGAAGCTGCTTCACACTTACTTATACCCTCAGCATTTAGAAGAGAGACTCAAGGTAATCTTATTTAATTACAAAGAACGTACAAAATCTCTTTTCCTCAGTCACCACAAGCGTGAAATAATGCTAGAGAGGATTTTTTGTTCACACTTTTTAAAAGCAGCACCTAGCCCCAAGCCCTCTCTGTTTCGAGTCCTTTTGTGAGCTCTTGGATTTCCTGCTTTACTTCCTGATGTTTCCTCTTTCTTCTCTGCTTTTCTTCACAGAGGTACAACCCTCTGCAAAACAATAGGCAAAGAAATCCTTTGCCCACACGTGCCTTTGCTTTGGGTGGTTGCATGGACCTGGTTTTGGAATGGGGTTGGTATTAGTTCAACTATTCAGTCGACAAGGCTTAATTGTTTCTTATAATTGTCTGAATGGAGGATGTGGTTACTCCCCCAGCTTTCAGAAGGTTTAGTCCCATCCAGAATGGTTCAGGTGGAAAAAAAAATCTAGACAACAAAACTGTTATAACACATTGATATTCACCATCGAATATATGATTCACAGCCTCAACAGTAAACATAAGCTCAGAAGAGCAGACAAGTAAATATACTTAAAGTTGTAGCCAGGCAGGGCAACAGGAGACCTCACAATACAATGTAATTGAAAAGTCTTTTTGAGTTACAGCCAAAACCTTGCCCCTGAGCACCCTGCTGCCACCGTGCATCTCCCTCCCAGGCCTAAACAATAAGCTCAGAAAATAAAGCTGTTAATGATGACAATGAAAACTTTGGAATTAGTGCTTATTTGTATTTGACATAAAGACAAGATGCTTCATATTTATAGGTACACGTATTGGTTAGTTATACAGAATTTTCCTCAGAAAATTGTGGAATCAATTGCATTAAAAACAAGGAATCCTTTTTCTGGCCTCAAAACCTGAGGGAGAGTACTAAAAGAGAGCAGTCTACAACATACCTCTCTGAAAATGTTTTGTATTTTTTTTTTTCAAATCTTTCTAAGTTTAGTCATCATGAAATTACTGCCATATACACAGAGCAAGTCCAACTACATCTCTGAGCCCAAAGCAAACACCCGTGAGAACGGTACCCCGGTGAGGACTAAAGAACATAACAAAACTGAGTAGCTTGGGCAAGGTAGAGGTGCTTTAGCTTGTGTATCTGCCTCAAGATTTGTGTTCTTCCTTCTTCGATTTTCAGCGGTGAAATGCTTTGCGTAGGGAGAAAAAGTAATGAACTGATTTATTTTTTTTTTTAGGCTATCTTAGACAGTCCTTTGAAGTTTGCAGCGGCGCTCAAGTTCAAATGTCTCCTGTTTCCTTTCGGAAGGTTTGAAGGATCTGAGAAGGTGAACAAGCAGATCTATAATTAAAGAACAGTTGATGGTAACTGTCCTCCTTTGTTAGCATTCTCGGGCCACCTCCAAATTTAGATGGTTAAAGAGAACAGCCCCGTTTTAGTACTGCAATAGTTTAGATGCCACCACTGCATAGCAGGGGAGAAGCCTTTCTGAAATCCAGCGTACACCCCCTCTCCAACCACAGAAACAAGCTCACAGTCTTCACTCTACATATTACAGAAAATGCTCTGCTTTCTGATAGTAACAATCATAAACGCTGTAGTATCTTTATTGCAGTCTGAAATGTCGGGATTTGAAGAACAGTGATTTGTCTGCGAGGAGAATTTGGAGACATCTTGATGCTAATGTACAAGTAAAAAGCACTGGGCAGTGGGGCTGGCTGCAGAGGACTTGAAGGATCCAGCCCTGGTGTGATGTGTAGTTCTACTGGAATAGCAAAAATCAGCACCTGAGTTTGCAAATTTTTGTCCTGGAGCAAAGAAAACTAGATCTGATAGTGTCAAAATGTCCTAAGATCTCACAACTAGACGATTTCGAATGGAATGTCTTTCTCATTCATAACATACGACCAGAATTCAGTGTCTTCAGATACTTCATTAAATAGGACTCCCCCCAAAACTGACACCAGATCAAGACTCCACCCTTCTTTTACAGTCCTACCAGGAAAAGTCACACAAATAGTACTTTATGCAGCCAGAAATGAAGTAGTTTGGAAGAAGTCTGCTTGCAATTTCGGAGACAGTGGCACTAGAAGAAAGGTGACACACACTGCTCGGCACAGCATAGCTATAATATGACCGTACATGCTTGGTTTACACTGCAGACACTGGAGTCTCACAGGCATGTGTTGCCCAGACCATGAAACCAACTGAAAATTATTCTTAAATCCTTAGACATTTTTTCATGGCAACATGGGTCTAAAACTACAGCAGCAGAAACTGGGTTTATTTGTGTCCCATAGTCTGTCTGCTCCGAGGGTCTGTTAGCCATATTCAGTAGTGCCTATGGAAAGAAAACCCCCCGGATCAGGTTAACCCTTTTTTACCCCCAGTTCTGAATGAAGGGCACGTCGTATTTCCAGCACTTTATTGCTAATGCATGCAAAAACAGCTATAGGAAATAAAGATTCTCTAAAATTTTCCCAGTAGAGAACCAGGAGGGTAAAACAAAGCTCTTCAGAATGGAGTTTTTCCTTCTTTCCCTTATTTTTTTTTAAACACCCTAGATTTCCTAATCTAACCAGAGCAGAGTGGTCCCACATATTTTTTGCTTTTTCTTAGAGAACCCAACCCAGCGTTGTTTCCCCTTATCTCTGCATTGCACAGATCAAATTCACTCTCTTATTTTATATCATCCCTTTTCTGCTGTTTACTTCTCTAAGCTCTGGTAAAAACTTGTACCAAAGCCTTCTCCCCTGCGACTTCCCTTCTTCCTGGTTCAATACTTCTGTATATGTTTTGAGAGATGACAATCCCTTCTTTACTTTTTCCCTCTTCTGCCCTACATAGATAGAATATTTCTATAGATAAAGAACAGCATCCTCCCAGAAAGCCTGAGAACACACCAGCAGCCTAGTAATCCAATCCCAGAATGATCTCAAAGGAACCCCACCACTCTTCAGCAAGAGCCACCCGAGCCAGAAGAAAACCTGAAGTGCTCTAGAACACCCCTCTTAGAGCCTGGGGCAGGGACACAGGTTCATTAATGCCCTACACCTGTGCCTAAGGAAGGCAGCTGTTGACCATCTTCTGAGCAGAATCAACTCCTTCCTTGTTAATCCCCATAAAAGACGTGGCTACCTCAGTGCTTGAACTCAGGGTCTAGGTTTTGTTGTGTAACTATTGGAATTTTTGACTGTGTAGCAATATTTTGGGGCAGGACAGTAAAGACCTGGAATTTTATCAGGTTCAATAGCAGGTTGAGTATCTCCTGGTGGAAAAAGAGGAAGGAGCCCCATCTTGCTTTCTTCTAATACCCTTTTCTAAAGGATGAGGATGGACTCCTGCCTCATGGCTCAATAAAAGGTAAGGCTACTTCAGTGTAAACATAATACTGCTTTTTGGTTTAAGTTCTGACAAATGTTGGTTTCTCTGCCAAGAAAAAAAATATTAAAAAGCTGTTCTGATTTAAAAAATCCATATTAAAAAAACCTCACGGTTTTTGCACTGGCACTGTCTCGTGGCATAAGCCGAACACTCCACCCTGCTTATTTTCCACAAAAAAACTTAAATTTAAACCAAAAAATTCTTATCCACCCTGATACATCTTTTGTACAGATTTCCCATGGCATCTGCAGTGAGATGAAAAAAAATCTAAATTTATGAAACAGTAAGTTTCTTATGAAACAAACCCTTATAATAGAGTTTATAAAGTCTATGTGTGGAATATTCCGATGCTTGTATACTGGAACAAGATTCCAATTTTGGAGATGAATTACAAAGGTAGCCAAGAATTTGCTTTCTTGGGAAGTTTTGTAGCAAGTCTAGGCTATGGCCAATGTAAAGAATGGTTAAGTGTTAAACAAATGAATGGTTAACAACGTATGGTTAAAAAAAGGAAGACATTTATTCACAAAATAATGAAGTATTTGGTCAAAAAGCTGTGGAAATACTGAAGGATACTTTGTGCCTTTTTTCCATGTGACCTTGATAAAATGGAATCGGAAAGGAAACATGGACCAATAAAAATGCAAGGAGATAAGAAAAACACTTTTACACCTTGAGCTGCTGTTGTGGTGAGATTGATAGAGGAAAGAGAAGAAAAGAGGCAGGAGGAAGAAGAAACAGAATCAGTTTAGAAAACTGCCCTGGAGGACCCTGCCAGGTGAAGGCTTGTGGTTTTCTATTCTGCACGCACTTCCAGGGACAAAGCACTTTATTGGAGACGACCAAAATGCACATTTCACACCAATGACATCATTCACTTGCAGATGTGATACTTATTCACTTATTTCTGAAAGAAACTTGTATTTTCTATTTGGCTAGACTGTGATGGCAAACCAGTAACATATTTAACAGTTGTAAAAATGTCTAGTCAACTTTAGTGTCATATATATATTTACCTTTGAGGACCCTATGAGAAGAGAAGCTCTTATTACGCAAGGAAACAATGAGATGAGACTCGTGCGTGAAGGCTTTTGGAGAGTCTGATACCAATCTCTTGCCCACCACGGCAGCCATGGGCATGAGCCCCACGTGCAGCCCTGAGGTTGGTAGCTGGCATAGCTCTGCATGGGCTTCATGTGTGGTGATGGGGAAGCAAAATAAAATGCCAAGCCAGGAAAGAGGCCATTCATCCTCACTGGGCATCACAACTTTGTGAGAGTTGGTGCAGTAGAAGCCGGTATGATGTTTCAGGAACTTGGCTCAAGTCTCCAACTGTGTTGTGTTGGAGCTAATGTTCAACCTTGGCGCTAATGAAAAGCGGCATTTTTCAATTAATTCTACATTTGGGAGAGGAAGGTTGGCCAGTTTTCTTGCTCCTGCCAAGATACAAAGCTGCCCAAAGTTCTGGGAACGTGAGGGCTATGTGAGATATCTTCCTCCTTTTTGCTTTCAAGTAAAGTCTGCAAAGTAAAGCTAGGGCTTTCCCTTTTTGAGTAGTTTTGTGCAAGTTTTGCATAGCTCCAGTACAGTTCTGAGAGGGGAAATTGGTTTTGGGCCAGTTAAATTAATTGCAAATTGATTTAATGTGTCCAGTAACTGAATTTGAGGAACCAAGGTTTTGAATAACTGAGATACTTTTCAATGTAAGCAATAAATACCAGGGATAGAACTGTATTATAGGAAACAGAGACTATGACTGAGCTTTGGATAATCAAGATTCTAGTTTGTATCATGTGTACTTTGGCAGCAGCTGATTCCTATAAGAATAAAGTAAGAACATGTGCAAACTGTGGTATGACACTACTACCGTGACCTAGTCAACAACTTCAAGGTCATCATTAGGAGAGTCTTCAGCTTTTTTTTGCCTCGTTGCATGTGGGTTGTTAAGATTTATTACAATCATTGCAAGAGAACACCTGCTCAATGTCAAAAGATTCCTGGGAAATCTCAAGTGTTTTGCTAAGGTGAAACTACACCTTTTATACAGCTCTCGGGAATCCAGCTTGGTGGGATACAGTCTATTTTTATTGACTTGTTCATGCTCTAAAGCAGAAGCATGACCACAAGTGATATTCAGAAACATGTTCGTCCTCCAGACAAATTTACCTGGGTTTAAAATGTCTTGCTTCCTGGGATTCCTGTTGCATGTCATACTCTAAGGACCGGATCCTTGGCTGAAGCGGGTTGCCAGCGCTGTACCGGCCTTGGTGAAGCTATGAGGAGTCGCACCAGCTGAGCTCTTCCTTAGATCACTAAGCACTGTGTAAATGTAGTAGGAAAAATTCAAAATTTTACTTATGAAATTTATACTAAACAAACATGGGGGAATATATGAACATTCAAATTTCTGGAGGTTTTAGCTGAAATTTGCCATTTATCTCCTCTGGCTGCATTACAGTGTTCCTCCACTACATCACCATTTTATTTTCAGCTCAACGATTCTTTTTTTTTTCTCTTCTTTGAGCAATGAAACTCTGTCTGCTTTTCAAGACTAATATACAGCCTCTGAGTGAAGGCAAGGCTGCGATTCAAATCAAGAGTTCTGTTGACATTATAATCCTTAGGAGCACAGCTGGAGCATTTCATGAACGGTAGCAAAGACCCTCCATTGATTTACTGCCTTGGTATTCAACCAGGAGTCCATGTTCTGTGTTGTTAGCTGCAACACACAAAAAATAACTTGGTGAACTTCTAATTAAGGCATTTAGCTTCTTGTCAATCCTGTAAGAAAAGATTTGTGCTATATATGAGTTGCTTCTGCTTTTATGGATTCTCCCCTATTTTTATAGCAGGAGGGCTTCAGGCCCTAAGAAGATCCTGTGGGCTATAAATGGGATAAACACCAAAGTTGCTCTCTGACCCTTCCAAGCAGAAGACAAGGCAGTGTGGGCTGGCAGGAATTTTCATGTGTCATCCCACAAGCTCCGCACCTTTTCTTTCTGTTCGTTTCACGTAAACCTTTCTAAGCCATAATCATCCTTCAAGCACAAAAGAAAAATCACTCTACTTCTGACTAGAGCTGTAAAGAGGATATGGAGCTCTGCTTCTGGGCAGCAAAGGGACCCTTCCCTTCCTGCAGTGCCACAGCATGCACGAGAGCAATTCCGAAGCCGTGCTCTTTCTCGTCTCGCCCTTCGTTCCCAGGGAGAGAGTGGCCGTGCTGCCAGCCCCCACGACCTGAAGATGAGAGTTCCCTAGATTGTTTCCAGCTTGCACTGCTAGCCCCACTGAACGAATAGCACTTACAGTATTTTTGGGGTGATGACTCACAAGAAAGTCATGAATGCCCCCTTAGGAGGCTGTCAAAAGTCCCCTGGTAAGAAGTGTTTTGTTGTTCCTGGTTTCGTTGTCCAGGCTGCCTGTGGATATTCCACAAGTCTCCAACATGGTTTTCTCAAGTCATTTGTCTAAGCAATGAGTTGTACCTTAAAAGGCAGCAGAGCACAGATGCTGACCCTAATCTGACACCATTCCTGTTTCCCACACCCTATAGCCAGAACACGTAGCCCTTCCAGTCATGGCAGAGGGTACCAAAGTGCCAGCCAGGACCAAAGCCATGGAAGCTCCTGAATGCCCCTCACTGGCTTATCTGCCTGCTAGTTTCAGTGGTACTTCAGGCAGCTAACCACCAAGGAAATACAAGTGTTTAGGGATAAAGGTGTCTTGGCAGATCTGGTATCAAGTGCCCGTCATATTTTTATTTTTATTTAACTTCAGAAACTTTATTGATCCTCTCAAATATAAGATAAAATAGTCAGGGATTGTTATCACAGATACTTGCATCTTCAAGAGTTACGAAGCTTGATGACTTAAGACCAAAGAAAAGCTGGTGTTGAAGCATGGTCTGGATTCAAAAAAAGGGCTCAGAACAGCTGTAGGATCTGGAGGTGGGTGTTATATTTGGACTGAAAGACAGCTGTGAAAAAGGAAAAAATGGCACATGTCCACTTTTTGTCTCAATACACAGCAGGAGATACAGAGCTTTACTAGGAGGTGTTGCGTGCTTACCTTCTTTCACCTCTAAGATTTATATTCTTTGGGTGCATTCATTGAGGTTCAAGCCCTAGTAGTATCTGTGTTTCCAACTTTCCTTCTCTTACTAAGCCAGAGCTTCAGCTGGTCAGAGCTCTGCTAAAGCCACCCTATGCCAAGCAGACAGCAGTCAAGACCTGCCCTGATGCCTGTTGGTACATCTACAGCTTAGTGCCACAAAGCATACTGAATAATTCCGCGCAGGGCCCATCACTGGTTTATTTTCCTATATTGTTAAAGCTGGGTTCTCCAAGAGGTGTGTCATGGCAATATGACAATGCTATGAAATCACTCTCCTGTGAACAAGGCTGGCTCTCAGCTCAGCAGCAATCCCACCATCAAGGTGATCCCTCAACCATAGAGATCTCATCATCTCCTCAGAAGTGGGCCACTTAGAAACTCTAAATAATTCAAAAGAAAGCTCAAGCTGAAACTTTTGAGCCTGGAAATCCCAGAGGGTGAACCAGAGCAGAGCTCTCCTGAGTCACTTTCAGCTTTACAGGTTGATGAAACGGGAGAGAACCCTGTGAAATGTGCATCTGCAGGGGCCAGCCTGGGTTGCTTGCTTCATTACTAATGGGTGCAGTAGCTGCTGCAGCGGGGTCCTGATATTCTAGTGAGCCTTTTGGGGTACAGTAAACACAAGCAGAATACAGGTGATTTCTGGCTGTTGATTTATTGGATGTGTAGTTGCAGCAGAGGCGTTAACTGAAAACCTCTCTCAAGAACCATTCAGTATATTCCTTTTGAAAGTATTTCGCTGTGATTTCTCTCGCTGTCAGGAAGAGGAAGAACTGTTACAATCCCTCATGACAATAAAAAGCTTCCATGTATGGTTAAAGACTAAGTGCAAGTCCTGCAGGAGTTTAATAACAGTATGTAGATAAACCAACCATTCAAAATTTCTGTTATTGCTACTTTAAAAAGATTTCTTCATGTTGCTCTTGTCAAACAAATACAATAGTCTATAATATTCTTTTCTCTTGGAGCCCAGATTCTAACTTAGTGAAAATCAGTGGGAAAACAGTGCAGGGTCTGACATTAGTAAAATAATGTCATGTAAAATAACAAGAACATAAGGTTTATGACTGCTTATTTGGTGGGGCTGGGGTTATCCAATGGGAGAAATACTACCAAAGTCCAGCGAGATATGGTTACCAGGCAGGAATCCCAGGAGATTCTGTTACTGCACAGGAATCCCATGAGACAGTATTATCAAAAAGGAATCTGTAGTATTCAGTTCACCACCAGGCAGTAATATTAGATTTTTAGAATTAAATCCTGCGGTATCTTGTTTTATAAGAGTTGGCACAGAAGGAACAGAATAAAATGCAATGGAAGAAGGATGTCTCCCTGGAACCTGAGCTGGAAGCCCTAGCAGTTACACCAATTTCTAGCAGAAATAAAACGTCACAGATTTTCCTCATGATTCTGAGGTATTTTTACCAAGCATGATATCAACCGCTTATTAATGAAGTAATTTTCTTAATTTATTAT
This sequence comes from Eurystomus gularis, assembly GCA_013400335.1. NCBI lineage: Eukaryota > Metazoa > Chordata > Aves > Coraciiformes > Coraciidae > Eurystomus > Eurystomus gularis. Next base: position 20,381 of record VZZY01002630.1, read on the forward strand.
TTCATTTAATTAAATATTGACTTGATCACTAAAATGCCAAGGCGCGAATAACATTGTGACTGGTTTTTGATTGGCATATATATATTTTTTATTTGTAATGGGTTTTACTATTACCATGAGCAGCACCACTTTGTTCTATGTCTGCATCGTCACTAATCAAGCTAACGAGCTGTTCAGATCCGTGTCCTACACTGCGTGTTTGTGTGATGCCTCGCACGGTGTCTGCAGCATTTGAACAATACAGAAATGTAAGAGAATGAATTAATATTCATTTTCCTCACTATCTTTTTCTTGTTGTAGCAGTAACACTGGCATATTTGGCAAGAAGTGACTGGACATCTGCTTCCAGAAGCCCTAATTTAATTTCAGCCTTTCTCTGGAGATTGACCACTACACCCGCAAGCTTTGACAGCCTGTTGCCAGGGATGGAGAATGTTCTCAGAAAGCTACTGCCAAGCTGCTCGAAGGTGGAAACTAAGGTTCTCTAGTTCCATTTGCTCACAATATGTAAGTCTGAATGCTCATCTTTTTAAATGTGATATTTACCTGCCGTATTATTGTGCACCTTTATCAGTATTTAATCAGATAAACTCCAATCAAGGGCAAAACTCCCCTTAACATGCAGAGTTTAGTGTGAAGAAACAGATTGTTTCTGTGATTAGCCTGAATAAAGGCTGAGTGTGCTTTAGATTAGGGCCTATCACTAAGTTCCAGGTGTACCTTTAATTCACCAACATTTCTAACTAGATGCTTTCAGAGACACCTCTGAAGCTGTTGCTTTGGAAGGTGAGTGACAGATGCAGTAGGTCACAAACCCCCATGGCCTCACATGAACAGTCAGAAACCTGTCAGAATGGCTTGTTTCTCCAAAATTGGTCTTATTGAAGAGGGAAACAGGAAAACTCAGGACTTTAGGTGAGAAGCTAGAAGTGAGAGTGGAAACCTGTTGAAGAGAGCAGTGGTAATAATGCTGGGAAATTAAAAAAAAAAAAAAAAAAAAAAAAGAAAAAGAAAAATCAGTCACTGGGGTGCCAAGCACAAGGATCAAGACCAAAAGCCATTGAGGAGAGTACAGTGGCCTCACAGATGTCATCGCTCCTTGGATCCAACCCTCAGTGTGACACACACGGGCAGCTGTCCCAAAACATCGCATCCTCCTGACCATGCTGACAACAAAGGTGTCACCCGTGGGACAGCGTCAGGTATTCCCAGCGCTCTTTACAGCTGCGGAAGGACTTGTCGCCGGTATTCAGATGTGATTACAGCAAGCTGAAGAACAAGAAAAGGAGGTGGCAGGAAGGAATATAAAACTCAAGAGGCATTAGCCTGTTTGCTGTGTTTGAGAATATGTTTGCTTGAGTGCCTGTGAACAAGAAAGCAGGCGCAGCTGAATAGTGGGTTTAGCTTTAGAAGTCAGTTTAGCTTTAGAAGAGGGTGTACATACACTGATCAGATCTTAACCCTAAAAGACATAATCAAACAATAGTGTGAGCATGCAAGACTCCTGAATGTGCTAAGTGGACCATTAGAAAACACAACAGTTGGGGATATTGGTGACACAGAGGTACTAGGAAGATTACAAAGAGAGATTGCTGGTCATGACAGATGGAGAAGTTACTGAACCTACGGTTGGAGAGATGCAAATCACAACTGTAGTGCTTTTGTGATAAGGCAGGTAATGGGTTGGGACCATTAGTTCACATACCGTGGCTTTATCCAGCAGCCCTCAGATGTTAATGGCTTGCAGACCTGGTGGCAACAGGGTTGTATCACCCCAGTGGTCCTGGGGCAGCAGAAGCACAAGGGTCTTTGTGAGCACCTGAGTGCTCCCTATATCTCTGATGGACTTTTTGCTCTGCCTGACATGGACCTCTGTCCAGAAGACAATGAAAGTTTTAAGAGGAACATCATTTCCGGGTGAACCCCACAGCAAAATTAATTCTTTATGTGCAGTGGCCCAACTTCATGTGTTGATGCAAGAAGAAAAAATAAGTCAAATTATTAGTGTCTTGGAAGAGTCTACGACATCAGTACATTCAACAACAAGCTGAAAACTAGTCCCACCACTTGTGGATCTCTCAAGACTTTCAGTCTGTCGGGAAAATGTCCTCATTAAGAAACCATTGGCATCTCACAAAGTTGGTTTCATTCTGCTTAGTTAAATGCCTTTTTTTTAACACAATGTGCTTTTGTATTGCAAAGAAATTCTTATCTTCCCTTGTTTCCCTAGAGCCTTTCTCAAATACTTTGTGTTGTCAACCCCACCAGCAGCATCTCTTGTCCTTACCTGTATGAATGAGGATGCAAGGTGTATTTTCAAACACTTGACTTAGGACAACACTTGTTCCAGTGTTGGGTCAGTGTGTTCGCAGAGTGACTTGGCCAAGTCAGGTGGAGTTGCAAAGCAGCCTGTGCAGCAAGTCACAAGATTGAGACTTGGAGCAGAAATCTGGTCGTGAATTTGGTTTGGGATTTATTGCTCGGCAACTTGGAGCAGAGCTAGTCAACAGCTGGCTTTAGCCAAAACACGCTGGCAAACAGAGGAGGAATTGTCATGGTAACAGCGTTACAGCGCATATTGCAATGGCACTCCGGCCTGCTAAGGGAATTCCTCCGTAGTACCACAGTAAAAATTTTGGCTAATAATAACCAGTAAGAGTAACTATTGCTGTACTAATAATAGCAATCATTATATTTATACTGTAACAACAGTGAGATATATTTAGCTAGTATTTGGTGATTCCAAACTGCTGTTTAAACATGTCTGGCTGATTTCTTATAAGCTCTCTGCTGAGGTACTGAAGCTCCTCCAGTGGTACAGGGTTAGTCCATGAGGGAATATGTTCTGTATGTTTCCCTCTGCAGCTAAGGGAAATATCTTTTCCCTAATCATCATGAAGCTTAAATAATATATGGTAATATGCAACTTTGTCATAAATGAGCATGGTGTTGGTGATGGAAATGCTGGAGCCCCTGAAGAAGCAGGAGTAGTACCACAGCAGGGCATTGGATACCAACCACTGCAGTCCCAAATGGGAAAAGTTCCTGAAGCCACTTTACCAACTTCATCAAATCATGCCCTGAGGTATTTTGGAGTGAACTCTGCAGCCTGTGTTCATGTTGAGTTGAAAGCGCCATGAAGCATGAGAGTGGGTTGTAAACCAACTCACAGTGTCAGTAGAAAAATAATGGCAATTTGTCATTGTTAAACAGTAAACCCCAACAGTGCACAAGGCTTGTTCCTGTGATTCTGAATGATGGCTGAGCTTCCACCACAGCTGCTACAGGAGTAGCTTTTTTATTTTCCTGCTGCAATACAGATGAACTAGTGGGAGGAAGCAGGGGAGAGAAACTTTCTAAGCTCTGCAAAAATCTAACATAGAACAGGTCTTGCCAGCACAATTCTTCTCCGTAATCTCCTTTGTCCTCCCAGCTGCCCAGCAGTGGCCCCAGCCTGTGTGAGAGAGAGCAGGGGAGATTTAGAGGGAAGAGAAAAGAGGAGATCCAACTGCAGGTGTAACACATCCCCCGGCAGCATGTTTGGCTACGTTTGTTATGGATGGTACTGCTTGCCTCTTCAAATACTGAGAGTGAAAACTGTCACTGCCACCAAAAATAACATTCTTAAGTCATTTTGGCAGCAGTTCAGTGGGGACTTCCAGGCAAACAAACAGGGTAGCTTTGAGGTCTCCTTGGCTCTCACTCCCTCTGATGCTTTCCAGTCCTCAGCCAGTGGGATCTGCACCGGGGTCACAATCCAACACTCCATGAATAAAGCTGCAGAGCCAGGCTTTCCACCTACCTTCATAGCATAAGGCAGAGCTGGCACTAACAAACACTCACGTTCCCTGGGTGGCTGACAGAATCTCCAGGGCTGGTCTGATCTCACCAAGGCTGGCTCTGGTTTGCCATGGTGCTCTAGCTCACAGCAGTCCTGGCAAAACATCTTGACCAGCTTCAGCTCCGCTCCTCCCACAGCTGCTCCTCTTGTGTAGGCTAAGACATGACCTGCCCCATCCTCTTCTTCAAACCAATACATGAAGAGGTACCATCCATCAGGATTGCTCTGCTGGTGTTGGCCAATAAAGACTAAATGAGAATGACGTGCCTGCGGTAACTTGTAATTACAGCAGGTAGAAACCCTGCTGAAAACTAGCAGCTGCCTGAGCATTTTGGAAGACAAGTTGGTCAGCAGCTTATTGTGTTTGCTGTTTTGTCCTGTTTGTGGTTTGATTGTAAGCGAAGTCTTACACTGATTTTTTTAAATACTTGTTTTAACACTAATGGGAATGATAATAATATGTACAGTGTTGTAGACAATAGAAATGAGGTTTTACAGTAAGGACTAGTGTATCACCACATTCCTTTCTCTTCCAATCCAAGAAGTACTCACAAAGACTCCAATGCTTTTTATTTTTCGGGGATCCTACATTTGAATTTCAGGTGACGTGAGGCCTCCTAAGATGTTGGTCCAGCAACTCTCAGGAATATGCATTTACAGATTAAAAAGTGAAGGGAGATGCAAGAAGAAGACAGATTAATTTTGAAAGGATTTTTTTTTTTCAATGATAGGATCCTTTTTCACCCAAATACTGGTATTCAGATTAAGTTTTTATCCACTAGAATTAATGGATATTCTGAAAACTCCAGATAATTTTGTAATACCTCATTCCAGCATTATGAAGTTTCATTAAGGTAGCCAAAAATGTTTGCTTCACAGTTCAGAAGAATGCTAAATGGCCATAGAGGTACTGAAACCAGCCTCTCTGATTTTGCCTGGTTCTTTACACGCTGGAATAAACTGCATAGAGCTTGTCCCATGCAGGTCACCAGGAGCTCTGCTGAGCTCCTTTTGTGGTGGAGGGCCTGCTGCCGTGGTTATTATAAGACTCTAAGACTTTGGGGTTTGCAGGGCTTTTTCTGGCCGTGTCTCTGACTGAGTGGAATATTTTGTGACTGTATATAGCACTTGGCAAATAGCATAGCAGTGACTGCACAGCACTGTCTGAATTCCCTGGGCAGGGAGTTTTCCCTTCGTTCTGTATCATTCCCATCCCACTGTCCTGATTCCAACAGCTTGCATGTACATCCTCCATCCCCATTAATATCAGTAATACTGTACGTGGAGATTCCTATCAAAATAATCATTCTGAATGTGTGTGCTCTGAACACAGTATCAGTACCTCTGGTAGGGATCGGGCTTTAGTCGGCTTAGCTTCTTTCCTTTTATCCCATTATCTCAGGAAGTTACATGGAAATGAGTGAGAATAGAGTTTAGCCCAGTATATTTCATGCAATAATTTACCCATTGTTCCAGTTAGGTAACAGCAAAGTGAAAACGCTGGAGCTGTGGGACATGTTCTGCTTGCATGTGAAAGCTAACAGGGTTTAGATGACCACACTATTACACTTAATGTTCATGGGGCATATTCAGGAAGGAAACTTGGCTTAATTCAGAGTGGCTTCCAATCCACTGAGGGAGAGAATCATGGGTTAGTCCTGGGAAACTATAAAGAATACCAAAGTATTCATTCTGTTGTAATCTGTCTGGTTTAAGACTGTTTGCTGCTCAAGACAATATTTTAAATGGTCATTTCAAGCTTGCATTTAACTCATTCCACAGCTTAAAAGAAGTCCTAAGCAAGGTTGGTATCTAAGCTAACTTCCTGGGGATCTCTTCCAGCAGAGCACATTAGTTGTATGGAAGCTGTGCATTCTCTCGTCCAAACATAACCATATTTTGAAATGGAAGAAAAATCATAACTGAATGTTCATTGCTGAGAGCTAAGGAGACTCTGGCTTCATGGAACAGAGTCTAGTCCTGTTTCTTCTTTCATCTGCAGGAACAAAAGTAGACCCTGCGAGAATGTACTCTTGGAGAAGTACCGGGAATTGTCCAAGAGGAGGTAAGCACCCTCTCTCTTTCTCTTTCACTTGTTTATGTTTTAACCTGCATGTGTTAGTTCCTGTAATGCCGATGTTACTGTAGTTCTTGTAGCCTTATTAGTGAAGTGAGAAAGGTGGGAGGGAAGCAGAGGTAGTACTAAAAAGTTTGACTAGAACAAAGTTGCTCTGGGCCTTGAAGGGCAAGAGGAATGACATGATTAGCCAAAACTCAAGCAATGCAATATGTCATCTCTGCAGGTTTCCTGGTGTCAGGGAGGGTTTTTTGGGCAAGGACCATTCATCCAAAACTTGTTGACTTACATCTTCAGTCATCCAACTTGGAGTGAGGGTTGGCTCCATTGTAATCTCTAAGGCCTGTTATTAAACAGCATAAAGAAAGTGAATAATAACAAACATGCCAAAACCTAAGACTGATCTTCCGGACATGTCTGGTGATGGATGACTGACGCATCTGTCGATAGATAACCTGTTTTACGTGCTTCTGCAATATGAACTATATATCTGCCTTCTTAGCTTTTCTTTCCAAACACCCTGAAGGGGTAGAAACCACATTTTACCCGATGTATTACTGCTGTCACTACTTTCAAGAAACTCAGAATTTGATGAGTAACCTCCATCCTGGCTGGTCTTCAAGCCGTAGAGCTGTTATCTGTGTATACTTTGTGGTTTGCAGTTTACTTTTCAAAAACTCCCCCAGCAAACCGTACAGTTGTTTCTGGCTGACTTCATCAGCAGTAACGTAGTGCTGAAGTGGGTACTTGTCTGAGCGAGCTGTCTGTTAAACTGTGCTTTTATAACCATATTTAGGGCCTTTTGTGTGCCAGAGTGCAGGATAGTTTTTGCCATTGCCAATACCACTGGTGGTTATTTGGAAAGAAGAGTAGCTGAGGAGGTTTCACGATGGCTGTGTTCTGGACCCCACCCCACAGAGCCCAGCTGCGTCTCCTGGTGCAGATGAGTGCTGTGGTCCTGCTGGACCCATGCAGCTGTCCTGTCCTTGGGAGTCAAAGTCAACATCATAGGTTCTCTGCACACTGTGCCACATTGGGGAAAGCAGCTTGCCTAGACCAGGCTTGGAGAACCTCTACCACAGTAGTTCATCAGCCTCAACAGATTGCAGAGATCTTCCATACTCTCTCTGGTCTTGATTCCCCCTCTGCCACCCCAGATGTACATGAAGGCATCTCATCTGACTGCAACATAGCTGTCCCTCACTGCCACAGCATGAAAGGGGCTGGGAAGGAGGATAGCAACACCCAGCTCATGGAGGTATTCTGAAGATATGGCCACTACCTCCTCAGAGGACTCAGACCTTGCAGTGATGAGCACTGTGAGAAGTCCAAGGGTAAATAAGGAAAAGAGAGATCTGTTTGTTTCACGGTTGTGACACTAAAGGTCAACTGGAAAAGCTGGTCTCCTACATGCTCGGAGAGGTTATGAATTGCACAAGCTATGTCCATATATGTTCTGACAGATTTTAAGTGATGCTTTGCTGGGAAGTTTTAAAATTCAGCAATACACGTCAATTGCTTACAACAGCCAGTTTTCTTCACATTAGCCACCGGTGAAAAATGATTCATACAAGAGAGGCCACATGTTGAACAGACTCATGCAAACCAGTTGTGCTACAGTCAAAGTCAGCTAAAACATTCTCACACAGAAAGTTAACTTAAGCTACTATTTCCCACAATAATAATAATAAAAATAAGCTTAACAAACACTTACCCTGATTCTCAAAACTCATTTTGTATTATGTTTCCTTTTACCAGTTTTGCTTGGCGGAGCGTCAAGTAACGTGTCAGCAAAAGTATGTGTGCCATAATCTGACAAAAGGAAAAAAATGTATATTTTTAGTTTTCAAGTGTTTATAATTTCAATAGGTAAAAAGAATACAGGACAAGGAAGAACAAAATAGCACATGCAGAAATGTCAGCAGTGAATATGAAAGTATAAGCATGTGAGTTTTAGCATAAGAATAAGCCTGGCTGGGAATCTAAGTGTTCTAAAAGAGACCTACGTTAATAACCGGAGCCTGCTGAACACATTTCTCCATCTAGGCTCTTAGCAGACTTCCCCTCCAAATTTTGGTTCAAACTTCATAAGGATGAGGGCTGCGAGGCTATGACAAGACCCCAGGACATGACTGCCCTCAGAAATGATCTGGCTTGACTCATAACTTCCCAAGACGTTTCCATTGTCCCATCCCTGTGAGTCTTGCTCTTCAATAATATAAACTCCAGTGATACTCCTGAGGAGTCCTCAGATTCTTCATGTTCTCTGTTCATTCATTACCTCACAAAACAGCATCTCAGGCTTCAGGAACTGACACTAATCACAACATCAGAGAGAAATCCCACTTAAGGCTGCTAAGAATTCCTCCCTTAGTTGGTTCTCATGACTTTGCTCCCCAAAACTCATTTTCATGCCAGCCATAGTTCACACATTCAGGTAAGCAGTGGCACCAAAAGGTGACTGCAGAAGATCCACTAGGCAGGACACATCCTCCAGCCCTGTAGCTACGGTCAGAGTGTTGTTCAGTGATTCTTTACCGTGAACATAACTTCCATGAAGGGCATTTGTTTCTGTAAGCCTGTCATCTTGAGGATGGAGAAGAGAGTAGAACAGCTACAGGAAAAGGAAGAGAGGACCACAGGAAGCATGTGCAGCAAAAAGAGCTGATAACAGAGCAAAAGCCAATGGAGCAAAGAAAAATGCTGGAAAGATGGAGCAGTAGTGACAGTAGGGTTGGGAATTTTTGCTGTGTTACGTGAAGTGAAAGAAAAACAAAGGGCAAAGCTGCAGCCTGCAGAAACAGGGTGAGAAGTAGAGAGGTTAATAGATTGTCCGGATGTGTTTCTTCACATGAGAGCTGTTCATACGTCAGTCAGTGACAAGGACCAGCAGGACAAGGAAATGGCTTGTGTGACCACATCAGGTTGCTTGGCTAATGGCCTTGGGTTGCTATCGCCCCACCACCACCTCACACCTTTGAGCTGATGTTGCAGGAACAGCAACCGTACAGCTCAAAACCAATGAAGCAAACAAACCAAGCACAGAAGCTGAGAAAAAGGTCTTCTAAGACACCGAATGTAGTTCACAGAAGGTCAAATGCCAGACTTTCAAATGTTCACAGAAAGATTAAATGTTGATCTTCCAGCTGGAGCTCCTGGGTGCCCGTCCCTGCAGTGGTGGATGTATATGAGCAGCACAGTCTCAAGCTGGAAGTGTGAATTGCAACATCCAAGCTGCTGAAGTCCTACAAGAGCCACACAGATGCACGCAGCCATGTCCTCTCTGATCTCTAGTTTATACGGAGATACACAGAGATGTACGACTGCACAAGCTCACCAGCAGCAGAGGGAGTAGCTGTTGGAAAAGTCCATGCCCATCGCAAGCAGAGTGATGTTCAGCCCTCTCAAAGAGTCCATCCAAATACACTGGAGAGAGTTCATTGGTGCCTTTGTTGTCTGCCCAGTATTGTAGCTGCCTGCTGCTATACTCCACTGCCCTTTTCCAATATCTAGCACTACAACATCACTCGAGATAATAAGGTTTTGATCATGGCAAGACGCTCACAACAGCAAACAGCCCAGGCACACAGAGATCAAATAGACCAGCTGCAAACAGAGAAAGAAAAAAAGAAAGAAAAGACTGCATATGACTCTCTAGCTCGTGTGTGGGTATGCGTGTTATGCAGGCAGCAGAGGCTTGGATGGTGAAGGTCTCCCAGCGACCCTGGCCACTCGGGGCTTGGGCCCCCAGCACCGCGCTGCATTCCAGCCTGCCTCCTCTCCCGGGACCGCTGCCCCTGCTCACACAGAGAGGCAGCCAGACGTGAACGTGAGAAAGCTTTCTCAGGCGAGTCCCTTCTGCAGATCGGCTGGGTAGTTGTCTTCCAAAATAATCATAATTAAAAGGGGCGTACGCAAAGGGGGAGCTGGGGTATGGGTTTGCTTTCTTACCCTGTCTTCATAGCATGCAAACAGGGTGAAAGGGATTTTTTCCTAACAATATACTTCTCCGTGCCCCTTCCCATCCACTCCCAACCCTTCCAGATCAAAGGGTCTCAGTCCAATATTTGCCTTCAGCAGAAAAGCTCATGAGCAGTATCTTTCAGGGTCGTTTACATCTATTTACTGGGGTTAATAAATATGTGCATGGATTTTTAAATTGTGGACCTAGACCCCTTTAGAGATACAGACACACAGCCAAGTTTGGATGACCTCTGTGCCAGTGTAATTGCAGAATCATTTCCATAAAGGTTGTGAAGATATTCCAGATTCCTTCTCCTTTTCCCTTTTTCTTTCAGAATTCGTGATACGGGGCTTGAACCTGAATTCTGTCCATCCTTTCTTCTTCTTTATGCTTTAAGCCTAGAGGACTTAGGAAAGCAGAACTTCCTCAACTGTGACATCCCCATATGCCTCTTATGGAATGGAGCCAATACAAAGATGAAGACATTTTACCCGTCCTAATATTTAAATTATTGCTGTGAAAGAGCATGTGACACCAGGCATAGGAGGCACCCAGCAGTGGAGCATGGCACGATATGGAAGATTCAGAAGAATTAATTATGGGATGATCTGGAGACACCCGGCTCCCCTTCACTGCGTGAAAGCCGATGGCATGTTGGAGAACCTTGCTGATGGTCTCGTGGCTTCCATAGGGAATATGCTGTGTTAAGGGTTTCCTGTGACAGTAATTTCCAACTGGAAATATCTGTGTTGCACCATAAAGACCCCGAAGGTCAGCAGCTTCCACCTGTCTTTTACACTGGGTGCAAACTGAAGATGCTGCAGTTCTGCTCTGCTTTCATCCCTAAGGATTTTTCACAGGTATGAACACCTCGGAGAGCTTTGAAGCATCAGGACTAGTGTTTCAGAGGGAGACTGTACACAGGCTCCCACGCATGCGCGCATATACAACATCTGAAAGCAAAACCAAACCTCACAGTTTCAGTCTTAGCTGGAAACATCGCTTTTCTTCTCAGAAAGGTGCCTTTGAAGCCTTTATGCAAAAAGCACCATTTCATTCTGTGACAAGTTTAAGAACGAGCTTGTAGAAGCGTCCCTTATTGATCAGTGATATTGTGACAACTGAATTTGATGTTCTGGACACTCTGTGTAATCATTTAGGACCAGATCTTGAAAACAAATGGACTCAGAGCCTAACAGGGCATTTTAAGACCCACTTCCATATGTCTCAAAGGGATGAAGGTATCACAGCTCGCTGGGCCTCCAGTGCATATCCCTAACATCAATTTTTAACGTTCTTTCACATCCACAGGACTAGTGGCTCTGAGTTCATGCCTTTTTTGGGTCAGGAGCAATCGCTCTCAGTGGCAGTAGGGCCGAGCAGACCTAGCCTGGATGCCCATGAGACTACACTTCTGCTGCAGGAGAGAAGCTGATGGGTAGATATGTTGGCAGAAGCACCACTCCTTGGCCTTATCCTTCCGAGGGTAAACAAACTTAATCCCAAATCCATCCACAGCTGTTTTCTAACAGCAAATAATTCAGATTTTGAAGTGAGGTGGGATCGTGCTGTTCTAAGGACCCTGGGCAGGACGAGGTGTCCAGCACAGCCTCTGCAGAGCAGGGCAGTTTCCAAACCAGTGAGCAGCTGGCCCTTGTCTGGTGCATGGCCCTTTCATCCAGAACAGATCCACTGGGCTTTCTCCACACAGAAATTACCTTGTTTGACATTGAGACAAGACTATACCCAGGAGTCTTCTACCTCTAGCACCTGATTGCAATCACCCACAAAGCAGCAGCAATCTCCTTTCCATCCTGAGGTGTGGTAGGAGAAAGACACACACACACACAGTGTATGTGCACCTCACAAGAAGGAATAAAAGCACATCATCTAAGTTTACTTAGGTTTAGCGAAGGTCAGAGACTTTCGCACCTAGGTGAGCTGTCATCTGGCTTGGGGCAATTCTCTTTTCTCTCGCATCCTTTGCTGGAACAGCAGGAGAGCTTTGCTGGCGCGAAAGACTAAACTGTCCTCAGGCTATAAAGGACTTGAGTCACAAACCACTTCCCCCCCCCACACACACTTTTCTATTAATTCAGGACCTTCTGAAATTGTCCTAATGTCTCCTCACCTGTTGGTTCTGAAAACCTGTTGAGGGCTGGGGCTTAAGCTAAGGGAGGTGACAAAACATATGGGATTTGCTCTAAACAAAGTAGTTCTAGACTGGTGGGGTCAAAAACTTCTCCTGGTTTTAAATACTGAGCTTCATTTTCATGCACTTCAACCAAATGAAGTAATTGCCTAAGAACAACTGCAGCGTTAGGACACAACATCAACATCTAAGGAAGCGCACGCAGGGTAAAGCTTAGAAAATAATCGTACCGTTAAGAAGCGCAGCAGCACTTATCATAGAATCATAGGGTCGTATAGGTTGGAAAAGACCTCTGGGATCATCTAGTCCAACCTTTGTCCAACAACTTGTGTGAAAGGGCAGCCTCAGGGATAAACTCCTGTCACTGCAGCCCCACCAGTACCGTGGCCAAGAGGGAGCTCCAAGTCTCCTACTCCAGGGCAATGTGCGATTCCTTTCTGATTTCTTAAAGGTGTATTTAGAATCAAAAACTTCATTATTGCCTTTGAGCACATGCTGCCTCTTTAAATGTTTTCCTCTTTATTAATGCTTTGGCCCTTTGTTAATTTTTTTTTTTCAAATTCTTTCATTTTTCATCTCTTAAACCTCCCATGCAACAACTATTTTGGCTTTTAATGAAGGGAATTTTTCTGCATCCAGCAAACTGTAAACCATGTCGCTTGGATACAGCGAAAGCTGAAATTCCACAGATTTCCACAAAGTCATACATTGTGTTGGGGGGAAAACTGTGTTGGACGTTCTTTGATTTCTGTGTCCTGCATTAGCATTTGTAAGCATTTACTAAAGAGAAAAAGAGAGAAAGAGAGAGAGAAAGAAAGAGAAAGAAAGAGAGAAAGAGAAGAAAGAGAAGAGAGAAAGAGAGAAAGAAAGAAAGAGAGAAAGAGAGAAAGAAGGAGAGAAAGAAAGAAAGGAAGAAAGGAAGAGAGAAAGGAAGAAAGGAAGAAAGAGAGAAAGAAAGAAAAAGAAAGAAATAAGAAAAGAAAGAAAGAAAGAAAAGGAAGGAAGAAAAGAAAGAAAGAAAAAGAAAGAAAAGGAAGGAAAGAAAGAAAAAAGAAGCTAAAGAAGAAAAGAGAAGGGGAAAGAGGAAAGAAGAAGGGAAAGAAAGAAAGAAAAAAAAGGAAGGGGAGAGAGAAAAGAAAAGAAAAAAAAAGAGAAAGTAAGGAAAAGAAAAAGAAGAGAGAGAAGGAAGCTGATGTGATGAACGCAAGAGGTGACCTTTTCTTTTTAAAAGTTTGTGCTGTCCCTCTTGCTTAGCACCAGTGCTGCTCAGCCTTTCCCCTTCAAGACGCTTCGGAGTTGTTAAGCATCTCGGGGTGACAATTTGACTTTGAGCTGCTCCGGAGGGCTGCAGCAGGCAGCAGTAGGTGGTGATGTAATAGGTACCAACGCACATGGATATATAAATATCGTGGCTAGGGCTGAAGCGCTATGGCTGAGCAGCTACAGAAGAAGATCAGCACTTCAGACAAGACTCCTGGAGTTGAGATCAAGTTCAGAAGCTCTTGCTCCCGGGATTTCCTCTCCATGCAGCCAGCCCAGAGAAACCGCAGCTCCTCGGGGGACTGAGCACGGGGCTCCCTCCCTACCCCCCCCAACCCCGCCCCGGCCTCGCTTTTTGGTTGTTCTTTTTTTTTTTTTCGTAGCTGTCCTA
>VZZY01002630.1:34451-63383 GCA_013400335.1 Eurystomus gularis
GGGGCGGCGGCGGAGCCCATCGGGCGCTGCGCAGGGCCGGGCTGTGCCCTTGCCAGCGGTTGCCTCAACATCTGGAGGGTCCGCAGTCCCGTCAGCCGCCCGCTCTGAGCCGGGGCCGGGGAGAGACGAGCTCTCCCCCAGACTTGGAAAGCATCTGCTGGGGACTTAACCCTGTGGCCCCATGACTCTGACATCCAACTGAAAAAATAAGATCCGGGAGAGGGGATAGAAGCTGCGTGATGACAAATGTTTCATTTGCCCCAAGCACACTCTGGCTTATTTTAACCTTGTCCACACGGGAGGATGCCTGGGGGCAAAGTAAAAATAGATACTTTGCTAAAAGAGGAGAGGTCCCAGCATGGGGCATGGGCCAGCGCGTGGAGCATGAGGCTGGGGTTCCACGGCCACCCACAGCAGTGCTGGGACATGAGGGTCCACAGCACACTGGGGATGGGAGCCTCTGGGTGAGCGCAGCACCGAAACCACACACTCCTGCAGGGCACAGCCCTTTGTCCCCCTGATTCCTGTGTCTCTTCTCTAGGTCTGCTGGAAATCTCCCCCGTGGAAAGAGGAGTGGTGAGCATATTTGGCGTCAGAAGTGGACTCTTCGTGGCCATGAATAGCAAAGGCAAACTCTATGGATCTGTAAGTAGCCACCAAGTGTAGTGCCTGGGGAGGGGACCGTGGTCAGCTGGGGTGAGAGGTGTCCATGGTGTTAGAAGCTGCCCAGCCAGCATCCTTGCCCCTTGTAGGTCAGACAACACGGAGCAGCCCTTGCTGCCTTGCCAACAGAAGGTATGCTGCCCACGTATGCTGCTTACTGAGCTTTTGAAGTAAACCCCACTCTTTTGCATTACACTTCCTTGATTCCCCCATAAAAACTATAGCTGCCCAACCATGGCTACCCATCATTGCCCACCACAGAGATCAACAGAGTAGTCAGTTGTGTGGCAAGACGTGAAGCTAGCCTCAGTCCATATCTGTCTTGTATTTAAGTACAAATAGCCTTAAGCAGGTATGGCATCCTCATTCTGTCTCTCAGAGGGCACTTGAACTTGTGATCAGCCAGGCCTCCACAAGTGACCCTTTATGATGTGATGGATCAGTGCCTGTCACCTACCTATCGATCACTCTTTGTTAACACTCTTGCTTGGAGAGTCTGTTCCCATGACAGTTCAGCATCCTCAGGGTTTGGACTTCTATTTGTAAGGCGGCAGATCTAAGAGGAGACAATACAGATCTTTTTTTTAGTTTGAATTTTTGGAGAAGATAGAGCCACCCTATAAAATATACTTGAGGTGCACAATAATGTCTTTGCCCGCATTGAGCTGTCCTCCTGCTTTTGAGTTCACCTCTGTGTAAGTTACTGTGATCAGTATCATGTCAAACCCACGTTCCTCGATCACCTTCCTTACCCATGGCTTTTCTATTCCATATTTCTCAAGTGTGCTTTGAAGAAACTTGGGCTGAGGAAGAACCAAACTATGTCTAAGTTAACTAGGGCACTTCCACATGAAGACATGAAGCACCCAGAATTATTTTCTGGGGCATCAGTCCCATTACAAAGGATTTTGACTTATATAAAAGCCAGGTAGAATCAGTCACCAAAGTGCAAGAGCTTCCTTTGCATCATTTCTTAGGAAGGTTGCTGCTTTGGTGGCCCAGATAAAGTAATGCTCAGTGAAGTATTCAGCTGAGACCCCTCATACAAACCCCCAGGCTTTTGCCCAGTAAGAAGAAATGAGTTAATTTGTTACTCTCCAGATAACCACACGCTTGTAACACCTGTCCCTCTTTGTACTTACTTGCAAATGAAACCTCTTCACTGGAAGGGTGCCTTTTGTCACCTCTGTTTTCCTGATCCGTTAACATAAGTGAGTCCAAACCTTCCCTGCAGCTTTAAAACAAAAGAAACAGAAATTACTGTCCACGCTGGGTGTCTTTAAAACGCCTCTTTCTCCTCCAGCAACAGGAGAAAGGACGAGCATTCAGATTGTTCAGAAGCCTTTCAGGCAATTTACTGCGGGTAGGACAACCTCTGAGCAACCAGCAGAGTGGAGCAGCAGCCCTGGGCTTGGGCCTTACCCCACTGCAGCTCTCTTAAAACCTTCCCCTCTCCCTCAAGACTGCAGACATAGCTATGGGTGTCCTTCCCACCTTTGGGTGTTCGTGCCTGGCCTCGACGCACCATCCTTAATGATCCTCTGACTCTTGAGTCCTGTTTGAAGCCGTGTTTGGGCAACCACTTCAAAAGATTACTAAGGGGAGGGGAGTCAGCTGCACAGTTCCCCGCAGCACACCTTCTACACCTGGTAGCAAGAATATTTCCACACCTGATGTTTAAAATTCCTTCCCTCTCATTCGTTCCTTTTCATTTCAGAACCATTTCAACGACGAGTGCAAATTCAAAGAGATTCTCCTGCCAAACAACTACAATGCTTACGAATCCAGGATTTATCCCGGGATGTACATCGCCCTGAGCAAAAATGGAAGAACAAAGAAAGGCAATAAAGTATCTCCCACAATGACAGTGACACATTTTCTTCCTAGAATCTGAGACATCTCCCTTCAGACCTACCTCAGCCCAGGAGAAGACGCAGAACACGTTCGGGGAAAAGAAACATGGTGCACTTTTACTGGAGAGTTTTATGCAAGAGTAGGTGTAAGATATTTAAGTTAATTATTTAAATCTGTATATATTGCCACAGAAATTATTTATAGTTCCGTTTTTTTTTTTTTTTTTTTAAATTTCTGAAAGCAAAACAAACCTCCAACCCCAGGTATTTCGTTTCTTGATGCAACAGTAGAAGACTTCTGCTTTGTGGTTTATTTAACTCAGTTCTAAGTTATCACAGGTGTGCTGCTACTCCGTGTCCTAAAAGAGGTGAAACTCAAGTCCTCTATTGCAATGTTTTGCACTGTTTGTGTGTTGTACGGCGTCTGTCGTTGTACACGTGTGTGCTTGTTTGTTTGTTACGGTGGCTTTGCTCTCCTCTGCGTGTTTTCTAACCATCCCCCGTGACTCCCAAAGAAGCTCTTGGCCTCCGAGAAGGAGCGCTGGCGGAGGTGCCTGGGTGGGATGCCAGCGCGGAGCCACACACAATGCCTGACCTCCTTTGTGCCGCGTTGCTATTTAATTGGAGCGGTATCGGTTTACCTCGGTACAGAAAGCGCGGTGCTGAAGAGCTACCCCACAAATCTGTTTTTAGATCTGCCAGCGCTGAACTTTGAACTTCCCGGCAGTCCGTCTTCTTAGAGCTGCCAGGCGGTAGAGAGGCTTAAACACCTACATAAACTCAGCAGGATTGGGGTTTTTTTTCTATTTAGATAAACAAGAGCGTCCCATCTTTTGTGGCCCTTAATTGAAGTTTATATTTGATACGACTGCTTGGCATTAGGCTGAAAAAAAAATACGTCTGTTCCTCCCCCTACGAGCGCACTGTGAAACACGCTGCCATGAACGCATTCTATTTTATTCAAATTAAATTCCCTTTCACATTTGGAGACTACATTCATTTTTCAAAGTTTGTGCAACTCTATAACACACGTAAGTTTTTAAAAGGCAAAAGCATTTGCTGGTTCGTAGAAAACTCAAGCTCCACAGAGAGAGTTTAGATTGATTACAAGGAATTGAGGTTGTTTTGTACTATTTATTATTTTTGGTGCAGTGTTTGGAAGGAGAAATATGCTGCTTTTTTTTTCTGTCTCATTCCCTGACAAAGTTGATTAATTTCTACCTCACTAACTCCCAAAGCCAGTCTTCTAACAAAATCTGCATGGAAGGAAGGTACACGCTTTCTGCTTGGTCTTACAGTTCTGGAGGAGAGCCCCGGGGAACAATCGCGATCCCAAATCTCTTTTTTTTCCATATGTAGCCAAAAGTATTCAGGATAGACTTGGGTGCATCCTATTTGAGCCTTGTCACGTTTGAGCTATCTTTACCCAGCGGTTTACTTTTAGTAAGGAGAATCATGGTGAAAATATTTGCAGACAGCTGTCAGGCTGCAGTACTATATCGTCATCAAGTAACCCTATATTTTTCTTTATATATTTTGCAAGTGTAACTCATGTCTCTAACGTGATGAAGGAAAAGACAGGTTTGATTAGGGAGGAATCACTAAAAGGATCCATTTGTCCGCCTTTCTTTCTTTCTTTCTTTGGGCATCAAGTGAGAGCCAGGACTAATCACAACGTTTGATGACTTTAGAGGACGTTTACAGGTCATTTTCCAATCTAAAGTAGTTATTTGGACTACATGCAAATCTGAGTTTAGCAGGTTCTTTTTTCCTCTTTACATTCCTACACAACAGCCTTTGTTCCTTTGTAATGGCACAGATTTGCCTCTATCCTCTACTGACACATGACCTTGAAGACAAAATCCACTCACCAAAGTCCAGTAAGACCAGAGCAGACCAGGACCAGATCTTAAGCCGGCTGCTGTCAAAGCAAAAATAACAATTAAGTAAAAGGAAGCCAAATCAAGAGAGAGCGCCTAGGAAATGTCATGCCTAAGGATTTTTCTTTTTTTTCTGTAATTTGGGGGATTTCTGTACTTTCCATGTTTTCTATACGTGAGTAATCATTGTGTACTTATCACCACTACCTCCGACAACTGACATTGTTCCAGATTTCAGATAGCAAAATCTGATCACAAAGATTTTCTCTGGGAATGGTTCTTCTCTGTCACTTTTCACTCCGTTAAATCCACAACCGACGGCCTCACGCAAGACACCTTCAGAGGTAGCTGTTGTAACTTTGACGTATTGTGATAAAACCTCGATAACGATGTTACATGGTATGAGCTTTCACCATTTACCAGAATCTGTCTGTAGTTTTATACAGGTGCTGTTCAAAACTGTGGTGTATGTGCTGTGCACATTTAAACGCGTAATAAATGACAAAAGTTTACAACGTGCGGCAGCCTGGTGTTGGCTTTTAACTCTTTAGAAGGGAACGCATCCTGCAGTGAAAGGCAAAAAAATGCTATTTCACTTTCCCAAAGACCGGGGAGTCTTTGCACCTATGCCAGCTACTTGACGAATGACAGCCTGGATTTCTTACTCAGCTAAAGTTCCCCCAGCTAAAGTTGGAAGTTGTCCAGGAAAGCCCAGCTTCACGAGCTCGGTAACAGATACTCACGCTTGCATCTGCCACATGCTAGTATTCTCACTCGTATTCTTTGCGTGGTTGTTAACAACGGCAGCTTCTCGGGCAGCATCTATTAACGATCAGAGCCACCAACCAGCTTTGGAGTTTATGCTGGTGGATATTAACGCTACAAATGAAACCTGGTTGCCTTTTTCTTGGCTTTCAGTGGGCGCTGCTCTCTCCCTGTGAAGCAGGACTACATCGATGCAAGAGATCGTAGGATTTCCCGTTTGATTTGAGATACTGCCTCTTTTTACAATTAGTGATTATACTCACACAAGTGTTTAGAAATATGAAGTGCTTTGTAGCACAACTTATGGCTGTGCTACACCTCATGGCAAGATTCTTTTGCCCAACTTTTATAAATACTTGTGCGTATGCACTTGTACACACGCACACAATGTCAGATCTCTGTGCTGTCAGTTTTACACCCTTCCTAGGATAAGGAAGGATACATAATGGGAATTAAAATAGTCAGGTTTGGTCATAGAATCATTACGGTTGGAAAGGATCTCTAGGATCATCAAGTCCAACCTTCATCCTACCCC
Organism: Eurystomus gularis; assembly: GCA_013400335.1. Taxonomy (NCBI): domain Eukaryota; kingdom Metazoa; phylum Chordata; class Aves; order Coraciiformes; family Coraciidae; genus Eurystomus; species Eurystomus gularis. The sequence continues at coordinate 40,148 of VZZY01002630.1, forward strand.
CTCTCTAGCCACTAGACCACAGCCTCAAGTGCTACATCTACTTGTTTTTTAAACACCTCCAGGGATGGTGACTCCACCACCTCCCTGGGCAGCCGGTTCCAGTGCCTAGCCACTCTCTCAGTAAAGAATTTCTTCCTAACATCTAATCTAAACCTCCCCTGAGGCAACTTGAGGCCATTTTCTCTTGTCTTATCATTGGTAATTTGGGAGAAAAGACCAACACCAGCCTCACTACAACCTCCTTTTAGGTAGTTGTAGGTCTTCCACACCTTGACAGCAAAGGGAGTTTGTCCTGCTAAGTAAGGGCCATTGAAAACAGAAAGCCAGACCCCAAGATTCAGAATTCTCTATGTTCCACTGAGTGAAGCTCTTCTTCCCATTCCTAGAAAGGGAAAGGCAATGGATGAGCTGGGAACGTCCAGTGCCCTCCCTCCGTGTAAGAGCCACTTCTCTCTAAAGCTGTACAGGCTCCATAAGTGCATAGCACAGGTGGGGATTTTTCAACTGGACAAGTATAGCTGCAGCGTGTTTAACGTTCCTATGAATAGAGCCACAATAAATAGGTATGCAGATATATATAATCATTTTTCAAAATTAACTTTTCTGTTTACCATGCGTGTAAAAACCCGCAAATATAGTTTTCTTACTGCCAGGTCTTCCACAATTATAGCAAAAAAAATATGGCCAGGGATAAAAACATGTTTCAGCCTCAGGGAGACACCCAATTACAATTTTAAGATCAGGGATAAAACCTAAGCCGTGGCGCTTTGGAAGGTGAGATTTCAGAGCAGTGGCTTTGCAGGTTGATAGCGCTCAGAGCACTGGTGCTGCACATGTGGTCCTTACACCCACAAAAATATGAGGGCCAGCTGCCACTGCAGATGGGCCTGATCGAGATGTCACATAGAACTCTAGAGAAACGTTCCTCCTCTAGCATCACCCATTTCTTGCTTCATTGCTAAGCCAGCTTTCCTCACATTGCCTTCGGAGGCAATAAAAGAAATGCATTAAGGTGAAAAATGAATTTTAACCCCCCAAAAGGCTGTGATACATGATGTTACTGAGGCACTGCCATGCTCCAGGCACGCCCAGTGCTCCTGCCATCCTCTACCAAGCAGCTCTCTGCACAGAACCAGCAAAAACCTTTCCTGAGGAGGGATTAATCCCTTCCATAAGCCAGGCACGTTTCTCCCACCCAGGGAGAGTCCAGCCCGTCCCGCAGGATGAAGAGGTGAGGAGCAGTGCCAGGCTCCCACGCCGGGCTCCTGCGTGCCAGGGAAGAGCAGAGACAAGTCTCCAACCCTCATCACCCACTTGCAGACTTGCATGTTTTAAACGGCCCGTGCTTAACATTTTCTGACTCACTCGTGACATCTACCAAGTTGTCTGTATCAAATCTGCGCTGATAAAAATCAGCATGTCAAAACAGAGCCTCGTGTATAAATAGCTGCAGGTTTCAGAGCGGTCACTGAGTTTATAGTGCCAGGTTCGGTTGTTCACACTTTGCCACTTGGTTTCCACCGCAGTATGTTAACTGACCATGCAAGTGGCCAATTAAAGAGAGTCTGTTAAGGGCTGAGGAGGCTTTTGATAAAGGCTAGCAAGCACTTCAGCAGGAAAGTTAAAAGGAATCCCCCGAAACACTGCAGCTCCCTTTATACGTCACGAAGTATTGATGCTTGCCAAGCAGAACAGATTTTTTAATGTAGAAAGCCCGGTCTGAAGCCAAAAAAAAACCCAAAACAAAACTCAGGACACCCCACCCCAGTTCTTCTTCTACCAAATAATCTAAGCATGGGTGGGAGAGGTCAGAATTGTAACACGTAGCTGCTTTCAGGCAATACAAAAAATTAATAACACAAGAAAATTTCAGGCAATGCAAAAGCGAAGCACGGCACGATTTCATCTTCCTGCGCACCAGCCGTGATTTACAGACTTCAAACAAGAAATATTACCCTGAACTGTTTGTTTTTAAAAGTGATTATTTCAAAAAAAAAAAAAAAAGCTTAATATTGTGCCAAGAAATGTCTATGGCTCAGTCACATAAGGCAGAAAATTACTTAATATAAAACAATGACAATTTTTTATATCGTAGGTCTCATTACACTTTAGAAAGACTCTGGTTAGTGCTGTCCATAAAATAGAATTGTTTGGTTTTTTTTTCATTTGTAAGACTATTTACAGGTGTTGAAAAATTTATACAATTGAAACAAGCGTTCCTCAAAACTATGAGTGATTGTTTTTTCCTTTTTACAGGCATGTTAAAAATTGGTGCAATCCCTTTTGAGTGTGATATTAGAAGATATATCTTGCCCATGCTAAAGACAAAATGAGTTTTGTGAACCATTTCTTAGCAGGGTTTCCTGCTGCTAGTGGACGTGAAACCTGAATGGTCCTGTGCTGGAGTGAAGCAAGTAAGTAAAATGAAGAAGATAGTTGCTAATAGATTCCCTATATGCTTTGCTACAGAGACAGAAATTATACAGTGAGTGGAAGGATTTGGAGGAGAAAATAGCTCAATGTCATGCTGGAGAACCAGATGTTAGTGTCGTTTCTGCCACCAGGTTACCTGTGATGCCAGCAACACGGTGCAGCAAGTGGTCCAGCTTTTCTGAACGCCCGACATGATACCACGAAGTGTGGCAAAGATGGTGAGCACCTGAAACTTAACCCAGCTGCAGCTGTGTGGTGGATAGAAATGATGGGTAATGATAAGAATTATGAAATATCGTGCTGGAAAGGTTACAACTCAGACAGTTTACATCACTGCACCTTTTTTGACGCTTGTATCACTGTGCTTTAGCTTCCCATTTCCAATTTTTCTTAAATTCTAAGTGCTGGATTGACCTTGGGTACCTTCTAGTGCCATTCTGTGTGTAGATGCAATTACTTTTTATTACTAATCATACTATTTTATTGCGGGTAGATACAGAAATACTCAATTCTCCGTGACTCCGCAGGCCGCGGGTTTGACCTTCGCTATCGTTCATTGACACTACTTCATATAGGTTAAAGAAAGTGATTTGGTGATGTTTGTACCAATTACCATATTCCAGATTCAAACTGGTTGCTAATCAGGTTACCTCTGAAGTACAAATCAGATCTTTATCAGTTTAAAGGTATTTGGCAAGTGTCAAAGCCACTTGGTAAAACTCGCTGGTTTCTGGGGAGCTACTATTTACATACTTTTTAATTATCTCCGCAGCTACATCTGTTTGCTTCTAGTGCCTTCAAGAAAAGTGTTTGTAATGCTACTGGGGCCAATACAGCTGTTTAATGTCATTGAGCCTAAGGGTGCTTGTGAGAAGAAAGGGAGTACCACCTGCAGGAGGAGCATCCATTAGAGTCGGGAGAGACCCCAACCTTGTGGGGATCTTGATAAGTTTAGAAGAAACATCCAGCTGTGCACCTCTGTCTGGCAACTGCTCAGCAAGCTTGAGAGCTGATCCACGGGGAACACTTCGGAGCTTTTATCGGAAAAGCCTCTTTTATTAGCTCTTTCTCTTAGCCAGATGATATCTGGGTCCCTGCTTTGGTCCCTGACCAGGCTGGGGATTGCCCCAGCTGGCTCACAGCTTCTCACAGCTGAACAGCACAGTGGGATAGATGGTCTCCACGGGGCTCCTTCATCACCAAGCCAAGGCTGCTCCAGTGCCTCCCCATGCCCAAACCAACACTGAACCCAGCACCATCACAGACATTTCCCACCTACAAGCCCCCTTCTGATCCTGTAGCAGGGCAGCCCCCACAGCCAGGAAAGACCAGGGAGAGCCTCAGCTCCTCCACCTGGCACCACGTGGGGTGAGGACCACCGCTTTGCCCCTCTCCTCTCCCTCCCACCTAGCGCTAACTAGCACAGTGGCTCCATATTACCTGGTAGGGAAAGGGCACGTTACAGCTCGCTGGTGCTCGCCTTCCATGCTGAATTCCACTCCGAGAAACCTTGATGCTACCGTGAACAGGAGCTCATCCATGGGGGGTTACACATTAACCTAGGCAGTTAGGTTGCTTATCTAACCCGTGTGGTCTCGCTCTGGAGCCAGAGTGTCTTCTCGGCGGTGCCTTTCCTTCAAATGAGGTTTGAGATAAGCAGGCTGATTTCCCCGGGCTCGAGCGTTGCGGGCAGGAGGTTACTGCCGTGTGATGACCTCAGGTCTCCTGCGGTGCTTGCTCCGGGAGCGGCCGTGCCCGCACGGCTAGGCAGGTCCAACCTGCCAACAGCCATAACTTTGGCTGCAATTTATTGCCAACTTCCTGCCACCTCTAAGGAAAATTGCCTTGGTTGCCTTTTGCCTTGCTTTTGACCTTTCTTCACCGGGGCCAGGTGACTGGCACAGCCTTTCTCCAGCAGCCCAGCCCGTGCCCATCTTCCTCCTCGTAGGCAGCAGGCTGCTTCTGTCCAGAAACATCCCACATTCAACACGCACCCTTCCTTCTTCCATGCCATCCCATTTTGACACCTTTTCCTCTTGTTTTGCCATTTCTTTTTCCTTCATACTCCTGCTTTGATTTTCTACTCACCTTTTCTTACGTTTCTCAGGTGCGTTACCTCCAATCACCCTCCATTTCTCTTCTACTTTTTCTCCTCTTTCTCTTTCCCTTGAGATCTTTTGTTAGATTTTATTGTGGAGAACTTATGAACCATGTTAAGGCCAAAGACGCTCAAGCTTTAATGCAGCAAGTGCCTGGACCTGCTGTGGCTGGCACGGGTGAGAACAGTGGTGATGTAAACTCCGCCAACGTGGGAGCGATTCGTACCTATGTCCAACCCTGTGACTCAGATTTGTACCTGGAGATGTTAATATACACGGACTATCTGCTAGGCTCTTGTCAGGGTGGGTTTATTTTCACAGAGTTGTAGAATCATAGAGTGGTTTGGGTTGGAAGAGACCTTTAGAGGTCATCTAGTCCAACCTCCCTTCAATGAGCAGGGACATTTTCAATTAGATCAAGTTGCTCAGAGCCCCATCCACCCTGACCTGGAATGTTTCCAGGGATGGGACATCAACCACCTCTCTGGGCAACCCATTCCAGTGTTTCACCACCCTCATTGTAAAAAAATTCTTACTTATGTCTAGTTTTACTCTACCCCTTTTAAGTTTAAAACTCTTTCTTACTGCTCTGGTCAGTACCTGCCCTTGATTTTCATCTTCTGCATGAAGTTCAAGCTCCTTTTCAGCTCAATACAGAACCTCTCACTTCCCTGTATTTTATTTTGACCAACATATGTCCTTTCCCTCAGTCATTTGCAGCTTCTCTCAACGCCTCAGGGTTGCAGAGGTAATCAAACCAGCAGTGAAGAGTTCAACACGTGCATCTGTCTGAGGAGCAAGGTGTATCAGCCACAAACTGTCCTGGAAGCACAATTAGAACATCAAGTGTCTGTTTACCAGCCAGAAGAGCATAAAGAACAGGTCCTTTGTGCTCCCTGATATGTTATCAGATGTGATTCACCGCATGGTATCTGTTTTGGCAATCATAGTGCAGGCAATTCAGCCCAGGGTTTCCTTATGTATTTATAGAACTACACAAGTTATAAATATAACTGTGATAGTGTTATGCCATGCAAAGAAGTTATACCTGGATGAAGTAATCAAAGAAAATTGCATTTCAGGCAGAAAGATATCGAAATAGATGACCATGTCTACACATAGCTTTGTGTTAAACAGTGGCTGTGTTTTAAAGAGTTTGAATGCAGAAGCACTGCTGGAGTCAGCTCTGTAGATGGAAACCTAAGAAATTACATCGTAAGGTAAACTGAAAGTCTTTGATCTTGAAGTTCAGAAATACAGTGTCTTCCACAAATTTCTATTCTAGTGATACTGGCCACATCCAAGAGAGTCACTTGTTTTGGATTAAGTCTTGTCATTTATTTTGCTCATTTAAATATATATATATACACACACAAAAATTTAAATTCTACAACAGGCATTCTACCCATAAAGTACCATTTTATTTCATACCCTTGGCAAAAATCTCCTGGAGTTAATATTTTGGATTAATGGTTAGTAAATAGCAAAGGATGTGACCTCATGGGAATGAGGTACTTCCTATGGTGGCTCCTCAGGTTGTACTAGACTAGAGCTTGTTTAGTAAATATTATCACTGTGGAATACATCTTAGTCCAGGATAGGAAATGGAAGAGCAAATACAAGCACAATGGTTAACGTGTTGAAAATCTATCGAAATAGTTCCTGAGGTTAAAAAACGATACTTTCTGCTTGCAAAAAGTGAGTGTGAATTAGTAACTTCACAGAATGAGGAGATGTATGTGCTTGGAAGCATGTTCTGTGTCCTTAGCCTGAAGCTCAGTGTTTAAACAAATGTTCTTGCTTTTCTGCAGAAGGATCGCAGGAAATAAATAAGGCCATCAATGCAGTTATGCATGACCCGCACTGAATTAGAGATTAATAGTGATTAAAGTGTCCTGCTGTAATCACCTTGTTGTGACTCTTACAGGGCGCTGAAAAGATGCAAAACCAAGGACTATACATGAATGTAATTAAAAGCTGTATGTGTTCAGGTGGGTACCACAGCTGCAGGTGGAAAATCATCATCCTCACTTTTGGTGACATCAATTTGAGGTTTCTTTCCATTCGATTTTTGGAAGCTGGTGCAGTATAAATTTGCATTTGTTCATTGTTTACTCTCTCCAAAAGTTAATTGAGAAAGATATGGAAGCAAATATGCATCTCCTTGCCAATTTGTTCTGATTCTATTCATAGGAGCATCAAACGTGCTGTCCTCTTGGTTCTGTGGGAAGTAGCTTTACAGATGCCTACTGATTTCCAGGGACACAGCCGGGCACTCACCTGTACGAGTTGCTGCGTTAACAGAATTGCCTTTACATGTGACCATCAATAAAAATACGTCTTTATGTTGGTGGTGGGAGTGCACTAAAGGATCTATTCCAGATAAAACTGAAGAGTGCATGAACTGTCGATCATAAATCCACATTTAAGGCAGAACCAGCATGGGTTCTTTATATGCTATGCTGAAGGAGCACAGAAAAATACAACAGCCACAGCTCTATGAATGTGTCTATAAACACATATATACATACTTAAAAATACCTCTGCAGGCTGTCAATATCTATTTATTTTTACCTTTCATGGGGATGTATGAAATTTCCCCAAAGTTTACAACTTTGTTCAAAATGGTGACACTAGGGGAGAATCCACTCAATTATTCTGTTAAAGAAAACATTAAAAGCAGTCAATGCTGATGTATTTTATATTTGACATAAGCACTTAAAAAACCGAGCTGCTCTAATAGTCCATTTAACAACACACAGCTTCAGAGTATTTTTCTGGATTCCCTATTTTCTGTAAATAAAATCCACTTGTAAGTTAATGGAGACAATCAGAAAGACTCATTTAGTTTTTACTAAACAGAGAGCCACAACAAAGTCGGTAACAAAACGATGTGCGACAAAGAATAGCTTGTGGTAAAAATGTTCTTTTTTTTCCCTGCTAAGGAGATTACAAGGTTATCATTTGTAAAATAAGCATATTCCCGTTAATTAAATTAAGGACTTGGGCTGCATAAGCAAATATCAATCACAGGAGAGAGAGAGAGAGAGGGACGCTGAGATTCACACATAATTTGTTTCTGGCTACTTAGCGGGGCTGTGACAGACATTCGCTAAGTAGAAGGCAAACACTGACTATTTCGTTCACCTACCCAGCTAACACCTATAAGCCTTCACCAGCAAAAGCTGCTTCCTTTGGCAGAAGCGACGCTTTTTTGTGAAACGCATTTAGTGTGATGGTTTTCGAAGAGCATTTGCTGCTGATTTAAAGATGCATCAGCACTAAGTACCAAACCCACACTTAGTGTTTTATACTTTCTAAGTTGCAATATACTTTATTTTGCAGCCCTGATTCAGGTCTACTGAAGTGAGCAGGGAAGCTTCTGTTGACTGCGGTGAAGTCAAGCCCTAAATTGGATGCTGGAAAGGAAATATACCCAGCGTGTCCCCCCAGATATGTATGCCAAAATAATCAGTCAAAAAAAATTCTCTCCGCAGCGTTGCACAGGTACATGATGGGTGTCTCTATAGGGAAAGCCTTCCCCACGCTGCCTGCCCCCTGAAATGCCAAGGTAGATGGCAGTCCCTCTTCTCCTAGGAGGAATGGGTTTGCTCTGTCTGTCTCAGGGGTGCAACCCACGCCCAAGGCGAGCTCCACGGCAAAACAAGCCACACACCCCCGAGGAAGGGGGGAACTCCCTTTCGGGATCCATGGCTGCACGCCCGCCTCATGCCTCTGCTGCAAACTGGCAGCTTCAGCTAACTGCCTTCAACAAGGAGTCTTGTCTTCGGGAGGCATTAATGCAATTTTGCTAAATGTCAGCTCCAAAATCGTAGTGGCCGAAACAAAGCGGGAGGAATGCTGTGTCATGGCATGGGCTGCAAACCGGCCCAGCCCGCTGGAAGTAACAAAGCGATTTCAGCTGAAGTTTTGCAGGAATGTGATCCTGGGGAGGAGAAGGGGAGGGAGGACTGGTGGACTTGGGTGGGAACTGGCTGTTTGAAAACCTAAGATACAGCACTTTTTAAAAAATGGAGAATAAAATGGGAGATTCTGTCATTTCTGTGATTTATTTTATTTCTTTTTTTTTTAAATGCAATGGCTGGGCACTGATGTAGTCAAACCATTGTTTAGGTGGAGGTTTTAGACCAACTGAGTACCACAGAGAGATGAGCTGGTGAACTGCTGCTACACGTTTTGCCAGTTTGGTCTAAAAGCTCTATATGAACATGTTTTAATTTGGTACGTGTTCATTCATTGTGTTCTCTTTCTATTTCTAGCCTGGGCTAAATATGATGGGGTAATTAACCACAGGATATTTACCTGTGTTATTCACCAAAGGATATCAGAATTTAAATGAGCTCAGGTACGGACTCATTGAGCTGCTAATGGCGCAGTATCAGAGCCTAGTATCAGAGGAAGGGAAGACAGGAATTGGTAAATAATTTGCACCTTGTTTGAAACTATAGTCAAAAAATATTAGCAAGGATAAAGACAAAAGAGTGGGTAGGATACCACAAAGATTTTACAGAAGATAATTACATCTCAACTCTGTAGTTTTGGACAAGTCCCCTGCCCAAGGCTGCCGTGGGGCAAGAGGGAAGTCTTGGAACACCTGCTCCATGAAGATACCAGAGCTGTAGTAGGGGGTCATCAAATACAGTAATACTTGCATTATCAGATGTTGAGTACAACAATCCAGATTATAACCTTCATTTCATAGTCTCTCTGTCAAATATGTTCAGAGGTAGAAGAATGACTCCAAATGGTCCTTTTTTTTTCTTGTCCTTCTGTAGACATCTGCAGCCAACCACTCCCAAATTGGTAGGATCTTTACTAGTCTCATCTTCAGTCTGACCTGTTCCAGCCATGCTTATGCCCTTGCAGGCCGGTCCAGACACGCTCTTCCAGTTATAGCAAAATATTGGAGGGATGCTGAACACCTTGGTTCTGGATTTATCCAATCCCTAACTCAAATATCTCAATACGAGACCCAGCTGGAAAGCAGGAAAACTGTAAGTTTGGAAAACCCTTGGTCTTATGTCCTAAGCTGCAAAGTCTTTTGTTTAACACAGGAATCTTAAAGCCTCAAATCTCCTTATTCATGAGGTAAGTAGCTGGCACCAGGCAGCATGACCGATACTTATCTGGGAAGACACGGTTAGCTCTCTAAATCAAACGGTATCTCAAATGTAACAGCATTTTTTTGCCAGGCCTTTCAAAAAGTAGTGATGGTTGCTCCCATTCCTGGGTAAGAACACGCATGCTGCTTTTGGGCTGTGACACTCATTTTTCCAGGGACTTTGCCTCCATAAAGCAATTTTTTAATTGTAATGACATTTTTCACTCCTTATGTGGGCTCAGGTTGAATCTAGAAGTAAAAGATGAGGCTAGAGATACTGAAATTAATCCGATGTGTGTCAGAACTGATCCCACCATGTCTCCTTTCATGGGCAGCATATTCTTAGCTCTTTCATGGCGGGCTGGGGACACTCAGCACCATGGCAAAGCCTTCACGTGCTCCTCAGTGGGTCTCAAATCAGGTTCCAAGACCAAATGCTGGTGCCCGGCCCCAGCTATTCCTATGGCAACACAGCAAAGTCTGTGGGGCCAGGTTGCTTATGCTTTGAAGGTGAGTAAAAAGAAAATGAACGAAACAATCACCAAAGCAAGTCGCAAGTTAACAACGTACTATTTCAAGCAAGCTAAAGAAAAAAGAAAGAGTGACATTTGTAAGTGATGTGCGTCCTGCTGATCTTTTGTAACGCCAGCTGTGAAACAGAGCTGCGATGGCTGTTCATGGCTAGGCTTCCAGATGTGCAAGCGTAAAGCCCACGGACATCAAAAGGACTAACCTTCAAAACCATTACCTGAACACCACCTTTATGTATTTCAAAGGGAATGCAGCTGATCTCTCCCTGTAATCACTATCTTGCAACATCCCTTTAATGAACCAGCCAGTAGAGGATCGTTGTGTTGGTGGAATAAAGAGGATGCTGGTGTTTTCTTTTCTTCTGCTTCTCATGTCTCCGGCATCCCCCACAGCCCTGCTCTTCATATGGGGCATCGAAGAGGATTATAGAGCAGCGTCAGGTGGGAAAAGGCAGACTCAGCAAAGCCATCAAGGGGTAAGGTGGGCAAAATCTGTGGTCATAAACTGGAAATGTTGGAAGAAGGCCAGAGCTCAAATCCCTGCGTTGACAAACCCCTCACAACAGCATTTGGTATTTTGTAATTTGGTTGCTTTGCTTCCTGGAGCTTCAGAAGTCACTTCTTAGCTCAGGATGGTTAAAGGTGCCATGACAGTGACAAATGGGACTTTGTAAATTGCCCACAAAGAGCGGGCACAGTTTTATTAATTAATTAACCTGTGATTGCTCATACAAACAGCAGCCAGTGGACATTTTCTAATGTGATTCTAGGATTGTGACCTGGTTCAAAGAGAAAAACTGTTGGACTTCCCATATTTAGGCTGTGCACCTGCATGGTATTTCCTACCCTTCTGAGCGAGTGACTTCCTAATTCATACCCTGGCATTTCTGCACATTGCATGAGTAGCCTCCACATTCTAAAATGACTCAGAGTTGTGCTTCCAAAGCACTCCTGATCAAAAATCCAAAGGAACGATATTTTTCCTCTGTAGTGTTCACAGAAGATGATTTGGTGATTACATTATTAATGATCAATAATTCAGTGGATAAAAAAAATACAAATGGATACCTCTCGGTCACTTTATCCATCTTTTCCTCCCTTACATCAGCATAGCAGAGAACCAAGAATGGACAGAGGTTTTCTGTGAGTCTTAACAAAACCCACATGAGGTTTATCAAAACCATTACAGAAGTATCTTGTTCTGTGATCCCATTGATGAAAAATCAATATGAGAATGATCTCCTACTTGCTGTACTGCACTCCAGACAGGAGGTTCATTCGTTAAACTCTGATTCTATCTTCTATAGTCCCCAAAAATCTCAAAACTGTTAGCCAGCTACAAACAAGAGCATCTGCCCACAACGTTTCTGAGATACGTGACCTGCCTCATTTCCCTGTTAGGACTTTGTGTAATTTTTGATTCTCTGGCTGGCAGAACTGCAATTTTCCCAAGAGAAAATTCAGGGTTTTTTTGCCACAGACTTCATCCCTTTTGATCCACTTTGGGGTTTTTTGGTGTTTTGTTTTTTTTTTAATCTAGCAGCCTGCTTTGCATAGCTACCTTGGTAGCTTTCCCACAAGTAAATAAGAAGTCGCTGATAATCCCCTCCATAATTCCTTAGACCTACATTTCAGAACGCTGAGAACAAAGAACTAGAAATCACCTTGTAGACAGAGCTCAGCCCACGCCAAGAGCAGGCACACTGACCTAAAAGCTGAGGTGCAAGACTTCACCACAGTTTGGTTCACACTCTTCACTTCATTAGCCTAAGCTGGCAGGGCAGTGAATCGGGATATGAAGGTCAGAGCCAAAGCATCTAAAGTGCAGTATAAAACATGACCATGTTTTCTGCTGAGCAAATAAATGAACTCTATAGCAGTTTATCAGATGTCTTGACAAGATTTGGAATTACTGGACCTGCTGTCTGTCATGTACAGAAAAAGTTTATTTAAGAAAATGAAAGATGGTACGAATATCAGGAACTGTCCCATAATTGTCCCTAGGTGCTGAGGACCTAGGATCCACACTGGACACGGCTCAAAGAGGTTGCTTCAGGCAAGGCCTAAGAGAGTCCATGGACTGAATGGCCTTTAGCACTTAGCAAAACGAAATCATTGTCAGCCTTCTCATTCTATTTCCAGTTTCTTTGCTTTACTCAGTTTGATTTATAATGTGAGTGCCACAGAGCTGATCTGGTTTCACCGGGCTCTAGAGTAACATCCCATCCCTCACACAAGCAGCTAAGTGGAAGCAGTCGATCCACCCTTTCCGGTGAGGATCAGTCCTGAGAAACAAAAGGTTATTTATTTTGCATTGCTTGTTCACTCCTTGTCTTTTATTTTTTAACTAGCACCATCATGAGTAACAAAACTAGTCTACCTTCATTTAACTTCACTTCTAGGGGCTGGGGAGGTGGCTAAAGACCATTCGTAGCTGAGCGTTAATATCAGAATTATATAAACGCAATCTGATAAAATATTTAAGTTCTAAGCACTCCTTTAAAACTATAGGAAGAGGAAATGTTTCACTTTATACGAGCAGCCACTGGCTGGCTCATAAACAAGCCCACAGAAGCCTATTTAAAGAAAGCTGCAAACACTTTGGATGATGTGCGTTTTATTAGGAAAAGGAAGCATTGAAGAATCAACTATAATATACACAGCAGGAAAAAGCAAACGCATTAATGGACTTCAACGCTGGCAGGGGGAGAAATTCTGTTTCAGAAAGGTCATTCATTTGCCTCTGCATTCCTCCCCCACATTTACATGCTGCTCGCTGGATTCATCAAAGGTCTTCATTATTCGCTCTTGGCACACATAAAACAATCACTTTCAGATATAATGACCTAATTACTCAAACAAGACAAATGAAAACAAAATGGCAGTTATTTACTTCAGATGTTAGCATTTAACAGCTCTTCAGAAGAGTGATTTAAAGGACTTGTAGCTGGTATTTAAAAGGTGAGAGCCAGTATCACCTAGCAGGGTGGGGTTTGGTGGCTGTCAGCACTGGTGATGATTTCCTTCCACGGTGACTCTCTTGGGCTGTCCCAGTTTATATGCCTCTCCCTATGGACCAGGCAGCCATGAACTGCTGCAGGATGAGGACCTTTTCACCAGGTTTCTCTCCCATAGTCAACTCCAGCTCATCCTGTATGCCCAGGGCTGGCTTGGGGGCTTTTGGTGACACTAGGACCTCCACACAACCAGAAGCCCCAACAGCCAAGCCTTCCCTTTAAAGGTCATTTCTGATCCCTCTAGAACCTTCTTCTGCTGCCTGAACAGCACAAAGATCAGATGTAAGAAAGGAAAATTTTTAGACTGAATATTTGTAAATTAAGCCATAACTGGGGTGATTTATTGTTATGATTTTATCTGTTCAAGAAAGAGACATGGTTCAAAAGGTGGATTGTTCTGGTTCTTGTTTATTTTGGGATCTACTGTAGGATCGCATAGTAGTAATGATGTAATCACTACCAGTAAATGTCACAGTCGGGCAATGACTTATTTAAAGCTCACATGATAACAGAAAAAAATAGATACTGGTGTTATCATGATGCTTATCAGTGCTGTGTCATATATATAACTATATTAATTGTCTCAATTAAAAAGAGTTGATTCTGGGGACAAGAGTCAAAGCATGAACTTTTGAGTGTCTCTGCACTTTCCCCTACAGAGATGTAGGTTGTTTGCCAACCTCGTACCTCTGCAAGCATGGAATATGTGTCCAGTGTCAGTAAATGCTCAGAGATATTAGGCAGCAGTTTGCCTGAGCCTGTTGCGTTCACATTGATATACACCATTACAGAAAGATCTAGCTCATTTCCTCCTTATTAAGCATTTCACACTGGATGGCAAATAAAAGGCTTAAGCCCCAGTGGGATTGTATGTGTCTGACCCACAAATAATTGTTTAACATCAGAAGGTTTATTATCTCCTAGCAGGAATGAGAAGCATATTTCCTAATAGGTTCCCCACCCTGGGCAGTGCAAGGCTTCCTTTGAAGAGTGTCTCTATGGTAATTGATGTTAATGAGCAGCAAGCCAAGGAGAAACACTGGGTCACCAGGTAGGAAGCCCCCCAAGAGATAATCTAATTACTCTCCAAAACAAATTACTTTCAACCAAAACAAATTACTTTCAATCACTCTGCAACAGATAAGATCAGTGGAGGGAGCTCAAAGCTGATGACAGCTGGAGACTGAGGCTTCACGAGTTTATGGATTGATCGCTTTTCTCTTTGGTCCGTTTTGTTGAATGACAATGGAGTGACAGAAAACTGGAGCCAAGAACTGAGCTCCCTTTCATTTCGTTCAGATGAATGCGGAGGACCTGCCAACTCGATGCTCTTTGCTGGGTGGCTCGTTGATCTAAAATTGGAAAAGCTGTAGCCATGCATGTCCACATCTGCAACATGTGCAACACTCTCCAGGAATAAATGTACAGGCAGGGAGACTCTAAAATCCACTCGTCATCTGTGCATCGTTATGCTGGGAAGCAAAAGGGAAAACATGACATTGTTGTTTATTTGTGTGTGCACATAGAGCGTGAGGCAAAATGGAGCCTTCGTTCTTATAAGGAATAAGAATGGCCTAAACTATAAATATTAATTGATACTCTAATAATTTACTACCAAGAATCATTGCCAAATGTCTGTTTCCACTGAAGTAAATGATTTTTTCTATGGAAGGCAGATTTGGGCCTCAGCTCCTTTTCTTAACAATATTGTTCTGAAAATTAATATTAATATTCAGTGCCTTATGAAGTCAGCCTGAAATACAAGCTACCTATGATGAACCACCACGTTAACCAACTAGTAAGTTCTGTTTCAGTGCAAAGGGGTGACTGGACATCATAACTGGAAAATCTTATCGCTTCCTAAAGACAGTGCTGAAGGAACTTAGATACCAAGGGGTGTAAATTACCAGCAAAAGCCATAGTTGATACATCTGTCACCATCTTTCTCAGGAAATCAAGAGTTAAAAGCTCTGAAGGAAAAGTAAGTCAGAAAGTTAGTGTGAAAGTTGGATGATTAATCAACGATTTTTTATATCACTGTTAGTTGTCATGACAGTGCGAAGGGCTGTCGTTGCTGCCTGTGTGTGTGTTTGAGGAAAAAGTAAATTTGGGGATTACTGTCTGTGCTGGCTTCACTGGGACAGAATCACAAGCCTGCCATGGTCTGCAGGCCATTAGCACTTCAGAGTCAACCAGGGCAGCTGACCTGAGTTGGCTACAGGTGTATCCTAGACCATAAATGTCATGCTCAGTATAAAGGGGGAAGTTCGCTGGGGTATGTCTTCTTGGGTTCCTGCTTGGGCTTCTCCTGCTCATCCTCCTCATCATCTTCCTGCTTCTGAGGACCGTCTTCCCACTTGTGACCACTGCACGTTTGCTGTGTTGAGTATAACTTTGTTTGCTTTATACTGGTGCTAGTTTGGCTGTTTCATTAAATCCATTTTCATTTCAGCCCATGAGTCTCCTCTTCCCAGTGCCCATCCCTGGCTGGGGAGGGGTCACTGCGTGATGGAGCAACTCCTACAGCTTAGCTGCAGATATGGGCTAAATGTAGAGGTTGTCTTTTGAGGATGGGATACTGGTATTGGCTCTGGAGCCGTAACTTGGAAGAGTTTGTGTCAGATCCATTTATAGTTCTGTTGCTCTTTATTTCATTAGTATTGGCTAGGTCCTTCTACAACATTATACAATCAGTGACACAGCTGCCTAACCGAATCTGAATCGCACTGATGGCAATATGTGACCCATTAGTCAAGAGAATGGAAAAAGGGCTCTCTATTGCCTACCAAGAGCCGCTCTTCTGTGGAGTGTGACAGAGATTGGTAGCTGTCTTGTCATGGGCTTTATCTGTTAGAGACCTCTGATAAAGAACAATATACAGGTCCTGGGGAGCCTTCACTATTGAATGAAACCTTGGTGCCCCACATAGAGCTATAAGAGGGGCTCCTGCCCTGGAAATCTTCTGAAATGGGTTAAATCTAGAATTGAGAGGCTTATCTCTACAATTCCCTTTGCAAAATGAGTGCCTGAATCAATAGACCCGTATTCAAGAGTAGATGAACTGGAGACTGAGCCACATGAAAGAGGCACCATGACTCTACTCTTTTGCCCTCAGCACTTTGGTCTACTTTGTTCAGCTCAAGAACTGAGGTGTCCCTGCCTCTTGCCCCACAAGGATCTTCCTGGTACCCACAGCCATGAAAGAATCAGAGGTAGCAGAGCTCTCACTTCTGGCCCATAATGTTTAAGGAATTTGATTTCCAGGGTAATGAAGAAAATTAAAGATGCATTTAACATAAAAACAGTTGGGGTAAATACATATAAAAGAAATACTGAGTTTAATTCTGCTTTTTACATCAAGGTAGTGGGAGGATTTTTATGTCCCATTTAATACTTGCTGTGATGTTTAGATAGATAATCCTTTGTTTTAAAGCAGGTATTTATTTTCACTTTACAGTGATGCTTCAGATTTTATCTCGTACTAAACCAAGTTATTTAATGAATCTGAATTACTTTTGGAGTAAGACATCCATTACCTACTCGTTTTCTCACTAGTCAGATGTGTAAAACCTAAGTAAACTTGAATTACTCTCTAAAGACCATCCAGGCTCTTTCCATGCTGATTTGTTCTGCTTCTCTTACTTTCAAATGGTGTTTTAATTGGCCATTAAACTAGGAAATTATGGCTGATTAGGATCAATCCAAATGCAATGTTTTGGATGGACTGGCTATTTGAATACTATTCTTTTGGATCCCAAGTTACTTCTGCTTTGTCAACTAAAGGTCAATTGTAGCTGCATTGGCAGGATGCTTCAGTAACCTTTGCCCTTCAATTCTTGACCCCAAATATCCCGCAGTTGTTTCGTGGTAGGAAATGTGACTAGTTAAGAAGCTGCAATAAGGAACATCAGAGAAAGTTACTCTCTTTCCTGATTCATGGTAAATCGTGCAGCTACTCCATGGCTATAGTATAAGATTCCTCTTAGCAGAAAATGATTTCCTCTGACCTCCAAGTGGAAGAACAGTTATTAATAATCTTCATGTCTTAAGGAAAGCCACTGTAAAAACTCTCTATGTGACTGTCACCTCAGTTAAGGATTGAGTCTTGGTGTCTTCTGAAAAGGGAGGGAAGGTATCATCACACATTTTAAAATGCGAGTAAACAAACTCTGTCTTCTAAACAGATTTTGGAGGACTTGCACAAGAATTTTATTTCTTCTAAGATATTTCTCCATGGGTTTAGGGCCAGGATATGGGCTGGGGTGAAAGGTAGACTTCTACTGATTCAGCTGAATCATTTTGCTTTCCAGAAGCTGAGGATATGGCTGTGTGCAAAACGTTCTTAACAACCTTAAATGATGTCATTAGAAAACTTTGTACTTTAAGTTTACAGTTGTCCAGAACAGTTTCATAAAGAGCTTCATCTTTTCAGTAAAGTTCCTTCTTGCAATATCATAATAATCAAAAGCTATGATGGTAGATGAATAAGCACTTGTGGGCTGAAGGGACACTTTGACACCACGCTCACCTGCACTCACTAATCATTTACATCTCTCCAACAGTTTATCCAGGTCTGCTGGTGACTTGCAATTCCTAGTCGTGATAAGCAGCAGAGTGTAGGATGAAATAATAGGCTGTAAGAAAACTGAGTCTTAGCTGGTTTCCTGAATGCCCTTTCCATCTGTTTTACTCACAATGGTAAATTGCTGTAATGTATTCAGCACAGACCTCAGATTCCTTTTTATCTGATCTTGGTCAAAGCCCAAATCCAAAGCTCCCACAGCTACCTAGAGTAGAATACGAGCAGAAGATCTCCAGACGCATAATCCTTACCTTTCTTACCCTTCAGTCTTAGCAGGTCTGAGTAATCTGGAACAGCCTGTATAGTGACAATTTGAAGCCATGAACTTCTCCACCTCTGTCCTTCAAGAGACTCACTGTGCCAAGGTATCTGCAGATCTTATGTTTATATTGGCAGGTGTAGGATTCTCACAGAAAAAAAAGCAGTGCCAGATTCATCACACCATGGCTGGACTAGAAACCTTCCGTAACTTTTAGCAGAATACAGTGGTGATTTAGAAGCAGATAAAGAATGGAGGTGTCTTACTCTGCAGCATTCAGACCCCTCAAACCTTCCCTAAGAAGGCACAAGGCAAGCCTAGCAAGCAGTTTGTGGTGATAGCAGCTATGAGGCAACCTGGCTCTTAGCACAACTGCTTATATGTCTGTTCCGCTGACTCTGTGACTTGGTTGTATGGGACCATCCTCCTGAGACAGCTGCAGTGCATACATTTTACATGCTGTAAAGCCTCAGATGAACTTCTCAAAGGTCTCTTGCCTTTATGAGCCATCAGGGATGGGCTTGTGAAAAATCACCAATAAAGTTACATCTTTATGGAACAAACCCCTCCCAGTTATAACTCGGGATCAGGTTTGGTTTAAAATGTGCCTGTATCGACCTCACTGCTGAAGTTCTTGCACCTCCTCAGCTTCCTGTGCTCCTTAGGATTGACTTTGTGGGAATTGTCACTACATCAGAATGAATTAATCACCTGATTCATTCTGACTCTCCAGGGCTTGTTGAGCAGGACCACAACTCTGAGCATGCACTCTTGTGAGCTTGAAGCAAAACTTTGGTAGCAAATCTGTTTCCTTCTTTTTGTGGAAAGGAAAATCTTCTTCTACCGGCTTATCCTCTGTCTATTAAAGGAAAAGTATTTCTAATGAAGTTGGAACTTGTCATAAAGGCAATACTATCTAGCCAGTGACAAGGAAAGAGTACAGGTAAATGCTCCATGGATACTGCTTTTGCCTGAGAAGCTGGTGATCTAGAATTACTCTTTTCTGAGAGAGCTTTCTTTATAATTCTCACAGACACATTGTATAAGCAACATTGAGGGGCATTACTTCCTAGGTCAAGCTAGAAAGGGAAATGTAACCCTCTGGCAAAGAAACCTGCAGTTATTCATTTCTGCTGTAGAATGCCTGTTTTCTCAAAAATAATAAAATAACTTCTGTTGGTTTAGTGTAAATAAGGTGCTGGAGAGCTACTGTACCATAGATGTTCCCGGAAAATCAATCAGACTTCTTCCATATCAGAATTACAAAAAAAAATTCATAGCACACAGAAAAGATGGGATGGAGTAACTATTTCCAAAGTATGAAATAACTTAGTGATTTAAAAAAAAATGCATTGAGGCAATTTGAAGCTGGCAGGACTTTTGTGAGCTTTAGTGCAGAGTTAATCAGAAGGTATCATCCGACCGCGAAAACTTCAAGTCAATTCCAGGAGAAGCGTTACTCTCAGGAGTGCATTGACTGATAGCAATAGTTAAGGAAGCATTAGATAACAGAAGGGTGAGAGATATTTGAAATTAGTTGTCTGGCTGTGTCCATTGGAAAGAACCAGCAATAACACATGGAACTACAAATTATAGTAGCAGTGATCTCTCTGGCACGTTGACCTTCCTTAGCAGAGCGGTTTTTAGAAGAGGAATCCCTCCGGAAGTTGATCATTTGAAAAATCTTGAAGTATCTGATGCACTTGGACCCTACTAACTCACTGGGGACTGTTATGCTGTATTATTATCTGGGAGAGCCTCCACGAGTGCTCGCCCTGTCGTATGACATCCTGTCAGTGGGCGCGTGCAGCGGGAGCTGTGGAATCTCAATTCTGCGCTCATTCACAGCCTAGGGAGAAATATTGTCACCTTCATGCCTCTTGGATTGCAGAAGCAGCTGGGAAGCAGAGCAGTCCTTGACATATGGTGGAGTAACCTCTCCTTCTTAGGCAGGTTTTTTAACTTGTGCTGTGCTGATAAGGCTCTTTATAGAACAACCCTGTGCTCGAATAACCGCATATCACAGTGTACTGTGTCTTCACTTCTGCCGACCCTCATTTGTCTGACATACTCTTCTCTACCAGAAGCAAGAGAAAGGACTGGACTGTTCCGCTGGCCCTCTGCCATGGAGAGGATAAAGGCTCTCTTTTTGCTGTCACTTCTGGGATGACACACAGGAACTACAGGAGAAATCAGAAACCAAAGGAATTAGTGCCAACATCTCTAGCTCTGCTTGGGACCTTACTTCCCTCAGAGCATTTACAGCCTTGGTAATTCTTCCACTTCCGACTTCAGAGAAAAGGGGAGAAGACTTACAAATATCTGATCAAAAGTAATATTGGATCACATTCATGTAATGCCTACTCCTAAATCTGCAGGAGATCCCAAAGAAAGCAGAAATTCTTTCAAGTTTCTGCACTATTTTCCTCTTTCTGCAATGACTTGTATCCAAAGCCTTCACCATGGTATTCTGAAGTTATTCGAGTATTGAGCAGGTGTCTCTTCACCCTTAACACATCTAATTCATCACATTTTGACCCTCACTGGGCCTTGAGTGACTCACTTATGTAACTTTCCTTCTGATCTCCACCAAAATGCAGCTTGCTATGACCACCTTCTACTCATGGGTGGCTTCATGCCCTATTTCTGATCACTGTTTGTGGCCACCTTCCTTGGTTTCCTTTCAGTTGGTTCCTATGATGTTATTGCTTGGTCAGGCACAAGCCCTGTTACCCTTCTGGCATATTCCAGGATCTCTGGATGTTTAACTTTTGAGTATAGGTAGTTATGTTCTTCCCAAACACATTCAGTTCAGCTTTAACGTTACAGAAAGCTGAAGTTCTTGTTCTGCAGAAATTACTTGGGACATTGAAAAGTGCAGTGGAAATAAATGATGCATTTTAACGGGTGAAAATGTTTTTGCGGTTGTGTACTAGTTGGTCAGGAGATATTTTTGTTCTACAAGGTTTTTCTCCTGGGTTTTTCTTTTATCCTCATAAAAGCAGAAAGTCCTACACTACCAGGTTTCCTCCTTGCAGGCTCTGTTCATACAGGGATCAGGTTCAGCACTGGAAGTGCTGGTGTGATTTTACCCTATAATACATTTGTTCCGCAAATACATTTTGTAGGAACATGCAAAGACATGTGCCTTTCTATTGAACTTTGGTAAAAAGATGCCAATAAATGATAAAGTTCAGTGACACAAATAGGAACTGAAATAAGTATCATGTGTTGCAACTCTTACGTTTTGAAAACAGTGAGATTCATTAGCTCATTTAGCTCTAGCTAAAAATAAGGTACTTAATCTGAGGTAATCATCTAGGCTTTTTCTCCAGAGCCAATAAAGAAATAAGCACTCCCAGAGATTTAGTCCATACCTCTTAAACAGCTGTTTTGAGATAAGATTGGTGCTATCCTGTCCAGATAAGCACTTGGAGGCACTTACCTCTGCCACTGACTACAGAGGAACTTGGACAAAGGATTTAGATTGAAAGTTTCCTATAACAAGAGAGGCCATTCCAAAAAAAATTAGTGAAGTGCTTCATTTTAATTTTAATTTGATTAGGGATGAGCCTTTTGAGCATCACTCCACATAACATCAGCAATGGTAACACTGAAAATAATTTTTAGAAGCTCTCCATCAATTGTCAGGAAATTCTCATTTCTAGCCAGCTTTTTCACAGATTTGATATATCACTTAGTGCAAACGATTTGCCCTTTCTGCCTCGATTTTTTTTTGGATCTTCACCAGAGAATAATGCCATCAAAACAAACAAGTTGCAAGTATCAATTCCTTGCCGCTTACAAGTTTGGCTTCTTGATGAAGAAAACGAATGCTTACGATTGTGAACGTTCTTCATGCTATAGTCTAACAGAAACAGTAAGCAGAAAATAGTTCTACTCACTGAGATGCACAGCAAAATGAACGAAAAAAGCCTTTCAGATTCATTTCAGACCGTAACCTCTGCGTGTGTGGTGGGTGCTCGATACCTTGAAGAATGTATATGTGGCCAGGATGAGTTACATGCACAACTGCTGTGGGGCCCAGGGTTGCAGGGCAGTGAGTTGCCTTTGTAGCAGTCATGTAGTAACGCTGCAGAATTCTGCAGAGCAAAAAAAACTTAGGGTCTCAGATGCCTTAGTGTTTCTTAGTGGGTTTATAATATAATGAATTTCTGTGATGTTTGAAAGGCCAGAATTTCTCAAATCTGCCCATGATTTGGAGGATGCAGCACGAGACACCTGGAAGTGAAGCGGTCCAGATTTTTATTAATTATTCATCAAACAGGCAGAGAAACCTGGGCTCCTTTTTGTGTGTCTCAAGCTGACCACTGAAAAAAATACAAAACCGGTTGAAATCAGTTGTTGCGTTTGAAAGGGTTGGTGACATGCAAGCTCCAGGGAGCTTATGATGCAAGACCCTGATCATTCAAACCCTGATTGACTGATGTGATTAACTTCAGTACCATAAGCCACACACGATAACAGGCATAAGCTTTTATACAAGTGCAGGTCATCATCCTGCGAGACTCGGGATTTTTTTATGACCTTGTCTATAGAGTGCACGGCCTCACTGAGCTAAGATTACACATAAAGAAAACTTGTGTGAGCGTTTACAGGAGGGAAATACGGACAAAAGGGTGAAAGTAAACAGGCAGCAAAATAGAAAAAGAGTTTTTGACGTCGATGGGAACTTTGTTGGTTCAAAGAAGTTGCTGGCAGCATGGGTTATATATTGCTTGTTGTTATTTAATGTGTCCGAGGGGGGAAGGACTTTTTTTTTTCTTTATAGAACTACCCGTTTGTACAAAGGGGTAGGAAGAGAAGCTGGAGATTCCCCCCCCAGGCAGCATCTCCCCCGAGGCGAGCCCAAGCCCGCATCCCAGGTACCAGGCTCCATCTAGTGACACCGCCGGGGATGGCCGGGCGGCAATAAAGCCCGGGAGCAGCGTGGCACGTCCTGAGGCACTGTCCAAGGGCCGTACCGGGCCGTACCGGGCCGTACCGGGCCCTCCCGTCGTGCCAGGGCAGCCGTGCCCCGCCGGGAACCGGGAACGGCCCAGCCGCTGTCCCGGGAGGTGACCCGAGCTTTAAAACGCGTTCTCTGAAAGCACCGCTTTTTTATTGTTATTATTTCTGACAAGATAAATAAAGGCTGGGCGAGGGATCAGGGCAGAAGCTGAGCTTGGGGGGG
>VZZY01002630.1:73377-103751 GCA_013400335.1 Eurystomus gularis
CGCCCGCGCGCTAGTCCCGCCTGGGCGGTGGCCCCTCTGGCTCGCCGTCGTTTCCCGGCATGCCGAGCGGCCGGGCCTTGGCGGCGCGATGGCGGCCGCGTCGCCGAGCTCGGATATGTTTGATGAGATCGTGATGGCCGAGGAGAGGTAGGTTTGGCGGGGGAGCCTTGGCTGAGGCCCGGGGAACTCCGGGGGCGGGCAGGGCCGGAGCGGGACTCCTCACTAGCCGCGGGCAACTGTTGGCCGAGAGGGAGGGGGGCCCAGGGCCNGGCCGAGAGGGAGGGGAGCCGCGGGCCTCGGCCCCCGGGTCCGGGCCCTGGTCTGCGCCTAGGCCTGGATCCGGGCCCGGGTCTCAGCCGAGTCTGGGCTTGGATCTGAGTCTTGATCTGGGCTTGGGTTTAGTCTTCCACAGGCGGCAGTAGGAGCTGAGAAGGAGAAACTGAAGGGTGAAGGGCAGGTAATGAGCCCGGGGAAGGGCCGAGGAAGGAGAAGGGTGGGGAAAATCCTCCTCTTTGCTGAGCCACCGACCGGCTTGATCTCGGTACTTCCACTCTGTGGAAACTTGACTTGGAGTTGTGAACTTATAGTTAACGGTGTTAAACAGGTGAAAATACAGAGCAGGATTGCGGAGTGCATTGTTTTTGGCAAATAATGAACTGGTTTGAAAATATCACAGTGTGCATAGTTGCGTCTTGATTTAGATCAATGTTATGTGATATTTCTAAATATGGATACTTGTATTTTGGAGGTAATACAACATGGTTTTGTTTCTGTGAGTTGCTTGCGTGCAGCATGAGCTTGATATGAAATGAAAATAGGTGATAAAAAGCTATACTTTTGTCTGTGCAGGTTTCATGGTGAGGGGTATCAGGAGGGGTATGCTGAAGGCAGTCACGTTGGAGTTGTTGAGGGAAGGAGGTATGGATCACTCCATGGTGCCAAGATCGGGTCTGAGGTAAATGGGAAAATACTTCAGAATCACAATGTTTTTGTCATTAGAAGATCACTGTAACACTGCAACTCTTAAGGAAAGCCTGAGACTTGTTATGTTACATTGCTTTGTATGTGTCCTAGAGGATCAATAAAACCAGCTTAAAGGTGGTGTTTTGATTTGAACAGTTAAAGAGATGGGTTTATGTTTTTTGAGCTTATCTATTATATGGGATTTTGATTAGTACTTTTCTGAAAGAGAGGATAAAAAAAAATCCAAACAAGCTTGCTCGGAAAAAAAATGGACTGTACATTTCTTTTAGTAACCCAAAATTCTGGCTAGAGGCCTCTTCTGTACCATTTCCTGTGGCTCATGTGTCAGGGAGACACATGGAATCTTGAGACACTTTGGGTGGAGAACCATAAAAGGGCAATTCTGGGTGTCTCTGTTGCACTCTTTGTTATTTCTAATACTGAGAGTTTGTTGCTTGAGGCACTGCTGTTCTTTAGTACATGGAGTCAGTTTTGTGTGTTAGCTCAGTCATGCAGTGGCACACCTGAATCAGGAAACCTTTCTCAAAATGAAGGAACCGGCAAGTGATGGCGAGATATCTTAATTTGGCTTGAATGTCCAGCTCATGTTTATCATAACGTGGAGTGTGTTTGGTGCTGTACAATGTGGTTACAGCATTTTTGCACTCGAACTGGATTTTGTCAGCTTTAAAGCTGTACTGTGGGATTCACAGTAGTACAGCACCACAACTCTACATCTGTTCAGTCTATTGAAGACTTTTGGGTAATTTGGCAATTTGCCCTTTTGCTATATTCAGGTTTCAGAAAGTTAATTACCTGCAGAAAGAACAGTAGCAATGGCATTAATCCATTTTGAAGTGAAAAAGGTGAACTGTTAAATTCTGAAAGGATAGTTACCACATCTTGGGTTGCGTTTGGGTGTGATACAGGGATGTACAGCGAGGAAATATTTTTCTACTTGTGCTACAACTGTGTAGTTCCGAGATGAGAATGTTAAGCCAAAGCTGGATAGTTTTATACAAAAAGGTCCTAGACAGACCATAGAGGAGTGCTCTAATCTTCTTTAAGATTGTAGAGAGGGAGTCATGTTAAATGAGAGAAAGAGCAACTTGGGTAATCTTGGACCTCTCAGCCTATTTTGTGTCTTGGGCAAAATTATGATGCTGGTCTGACACTGGCCTTGCTTTATAGAGAATTGAAGTAAGATGTTATAACTGAAGTGTGTCTGGTTTTGGGCGCAGGATTAAACAGTGTCTGCTTGGGCTCAAGCAGAAGCTTGGACCTGTGCTCCTGTGGTAGAGCAGTGCTAATTGCCCTGAGAAGTCTGTGGCTAAGTGTCCAGGGGCTGGATGTGTTTTACCATGGTGGGCAGCTTATGGTGACAGCAGCGGTAACTGCTGCATCTGTCGGGCGTCTCCATTTACCTTAGCTTTCTAAGCAGTTTGGGGGCATGCAAATTAGATTCCTGCCAATGAAAAATTAACTGGAAGCTTCAACTCAAATATATTTGAGCACTTAATGGGGTGTTAAGGCCCAAAACCAGTCTGGGCCTTAAAAAGAATGTCCACTGTGTACTCCACAAATATAACAAACAGAAGAGTGGAACTACCAAACTCTCCCACTCTACTCTGAAGTGATTTGCAGGCCACAGGAGCTTGTGAGTCCACAGGGTTTTTTAAGCTTAAACGTCAAGTGTATGACATGTATACGTATGGATTGAAGTGGGATTAGGCCATCGTTTTGGACTTAATTTCTCAAAGCCAGCTACCTTTTGTTTCAGGTATCTGCGTTGAGAATACTAAGTCATTTTTGAAAAGGACTCCAGCTGACTCGCCCAGTTGGTGCACTGAGGAATTCTCTGTGTTCCTATTTCATTTGGTGTCCAAAGTTGTAAATAAAAGTTCTGGCAGCAAGAGTAGCTTAGTCAGTGCCTTACGCCTCTTTCTAATTCCATGCTACCCTCTTGAGTCAGGCTGGTAAAATTGTTTGTGTATTCACTTGGGAAAAAGTGTGATTTCCTCCTTGCTTGGCTTGTAGCTCCCTCGGTCCAGCTGGCACACCTTTTTGTGGGGCTGACAGTGCCGCAAAGGCAAATATTACCAAAACATCTTAAATGGGTTGTTTTCTGTCTCCCTACTAACACATTCTAATAAATTTAGGGGTTCAAAACATATAAAGTATGACTAGTGTTTTGTGGAATTGCTTTTTCTGCTGCATTTTAAATAGTCTGTCCTCTGCTACACAGATTCTTACAAGAAGTTTTCTGACTCTTGTGTTGTGTAACACAGCCCTCAGTTCCCTACCCCTGTTTACTGAAATTCACAGGGTAGAAACATGTTTGTATATCCAGTGATTTGTTTCCTGAAGAACTGGATACAATGTAGCACTTTATATTTGTTTAACAATATATATACTAGATGTTTGGGTTTCTTTCCCTCCTGACACACTTCTAAATTCACAGATTGGTTGCTACCTTGGCTTCGCCCTGACCTGGCAGTGTCTGCTCCACAACTGCACAGATGAAAAGAACAGGTAAGGTTAAAAAGAAATCCCCGTTCCTTCAATGCTGTTTCAAATTCTGGTGTCCAGTTTTGGCTCTTTCTCAATACATTAGAAATACGGGAAGAAAGAAGAAAGGTGAGCAGGGGGCACTGAGGTGACACCGTGTGCTGGCCCATGTGATAGTGAAAAGAGGAAGAGGGAGCTTGGTTTCTTCAGCTTGGAGGAGAGGAGACAAGGGAGATATGTAGTTTTACCGTGTAAGGGAAAGTTCTGGATAAGGTGGAGACATGTTCCTTGTAGAAATGGACAGTGAAAGGAAAATAGGCGACTTTCACAATTTGAAACAAGTTCTGATGGAGCACAGGGAGAAAGCTCTTTCCAGTGCAAGCAGCTAAGACCTGGACAACTTGTCCAGAGAGACTCTAGAAGCTCCGTCTTTGTAGATTTTCAGAGTGTGGTTGGAGATGGCCCTGAGCAGCTTTGCGTAGCTTTGATGTTAGTCCAGCTTCCACAGAAGGTGAACTAGATGAACTCCAGCTGTCCCTCCTGGCCTACATTTCATTCTTTTCTCTAATTTTTTTTTCTGTCCAGTTCTGATTAATTTAACTGACAGAATTCCCACCATACTGTCAGCTGTCTTGATACCTGTCTGGTGAGCTTTTTTAATTACATTTCCTAATTTTGCTCAGTCATCTAATCAATATTTCTGAAAAACCTTGAATATTTCCGAATTTTTGGCAGGTAAGTTAAAAGGGAAACCTTGACTTTGTCAGTTGTGCTACAGCTTAATTTCTGCTTACGACTTAAATATTTATCAGATACTCTCAGTGAGCTAAATGGGAGGAACTGGGGCTGGGCTGGGCTTTATGCTCTGAATTATGTATAAGAATTACTATACTTTTTATACTGATGGATGGAAAAAACCTTCTGTTGTAGGCTCATTGGTTTTTCAATTTTGATTTATTTATTTTTTTATTTTTTTTTTTTAGCAAAAAGATAAGGGCTCTGGATTCATTAATAGGGATGATTCAGAAATTCCCATATGAAGACCCCACGTACGAGAAGCTGCAAGAAGATCTGGAAAAAATCAGAGGGAAATTTAAACAGGTTTGTAGGATTAAGTTGTTATTTTAGCACAAGATAGTATCAATTTCTGAAAACATGTAGTCTCTAAACCTGCTCAAAACCACGCTATTTATGCAGAGCAATTACAGTTCTCCTTTTTCAATTACAGTAAGAATACTTGAAATGAATTAAATGAAAATACTTGATAGTTGAAAATTCCCTAACTGATAGCAAATGCAAAATAAAAGGAAAATATACTTTAAATGAAAATGGAAAATACTCTTTGACAATTAATTACAAGTGGGACCAGAAGAACAGAAATGGAGGAACTGGGAGTTTTGTTGAGCGTTCTTGGAAAACGGATGCTTTGAAACACTTTTGTGTATTCTTTTTTAGGTTTGTTCAATGCTAAATATTCAGTCCGATTTTAGAATAGGTACTGAAAGATCTTCACTAACGTTTTGAACGTAACAGATGAAGATAAACGTGGATGACTAAAGAAGAAACATTAAGTGAACAGATAACTGGAAAAGTGTTTGTTTGCTCTTATTTTAAGCAAAACCAAAATAGTGAAGAGGTGCTAAATATTAAAAGGGAAAACCGTTGAACTTGCAATAGTGCTTCTCATACGTCACTTGACGTTTATTATCTCCAGGTTTTATTTCAGATCGCTGAAATGCCAGCGTGTAAACCTGTTAAATAGAAATATTTGCTTTAATTCCTCACTGGCCTTGCACTGATAGATTAATTCCTCAAAAGGAAAACATAGGCGTTTGCAAAGTTTCCTTATTTGAAGGGTGGACGTTACTTAAAAATCTGTGGATGCAGATAATTCAGCTTACACAATGTGTAGATATTGTAGAATTAAAATACAATCAATTTCCTGCAGACTTTGCAGGAAGAAAAATTTTTGTGCATAGAGTAGAATGACAAATGAAGTCAGAATGTGAAGAAGAAAGGTTAAGATATCTGCTTATAAAGTAGAACATTAAATTTTCACATTCCACGAGTTCTGCAGACTCATGCAGTGTAGGGGTGGGGGGGGAAACCCCATAAAACCTCCCCAGACCCAAAAAGCTAGCAATTTAAGTGACAAATGAGAGAAACGTGACTACCAGAAAACTTGTGATACTGGTAGTAGTATTTACTAGTACCTTTTATTGAAGAATAACTTCATTTTCCAGTCTTGAAAATAAATTCCTCGGTTTATGGAGGAGTACTGCCAGCTAAATGTATTCAACGAAGTTAGTTTAAGAGAAATACAGACAATTATTTTACTTGAAAAGGGTTTTATGTTGGACTGCTGGATGTCTTTGCATACCATGGGCAATACAGTATACAATACAATATAACAGATACTTGATGGTATATATTATATCATTGTAATGTCTGCGTGTCTGGCTGAGCCTACACGCCATGGCATAGCTTCATCGAGACAGATTTGACTGCTGTGGCTCTTGGAAGCTGTACGTAGGGTAAACTCTCGGATGAAGGGCATGTTTTAACATGGCCATGTCCTTGAAGAACGCTCCTTTGTGCCACATGCATCAATTTATTTCAAAATCATCTTTTACTGTCTGTTTCCTGAGTATGCCGGTGTCAGAGGGTTTTCTTAATAACCACTCACTGGTGTGCGTTATTTAATTCTCTTCCATGTTCAGACAGCTTCGATACACAGAGGATGTCAGGGCCATCTAGTGGAGGAGCCCCTTGTGTGAGAAATTATAAGAGTTTACAAATATTTGTGTAGATTGAAGTTGTTAAGATAGAGAGTGCAGAACAAGAAACTGCAGCTCGTTGAATTACGTGGTGAATTTTTTTGAAAGGAAGTAGGTAGGATTAGTAATAGGTGGTAGGTAATATTGAGGTAGGATCCACTCCTAGCTTGTTTCCTCATCTGAGACCTTGGAAGGGACATGACAGCATTGATAGTCCCTTCGTTTAGGGCAGTTTGAGTACAACTGGCTTTTAGTTGCTGTGTAGCTAAACCACTGGGAACCAGAACAAGCACCGGACTGCAAGTACCTGAAAATAGAAGCAAAATAAAGTAGCTTTCCCTGTAATCCAGGAAATAGATAGGCACAAACCAAAAAGGTCACATACTAGAGAAAATAAAACTCATTTGACTTTATAAATCACTTCAGAGAATTGAAATTTGAAAAAGTTGTCTCTGCATCCACAAACCAGTTTGTTTTTGCAGCTTGAAGTATTTCACCTGTTTGCTTCAAATGAATGAAAGGTACCTGTGATTAACTTTGACTGAAAATATTTTTTTTGTTGAAATCCATGAATTATGCTTTAAATAAACTCCCTCTTGGGTCTTGGTCTGAAAAAGGCAGTTCTGTTGTTCTTCTGAGTGATAGTTAAAAGAGAAGGAAACGCTGGAGGTCGAAGTGTTCATGTTGTAAAATGCAGCCTTTTTTGGAATCTTTGTATATGGTTCACAACAATGTGTGCAAAGGCAAGGGAAGGGATGTGAGAGCTCAAGGTATCCGTGGAGCGTTTGATTAATAGTGTATGATATGTACAAAGTGCTACTTTAGAGATTATACCCAAAAGAAAATTATTTTTGTCTGACTAAGGAGAGAAAGAATCTTTGCAGATAGAGCGGTCAGTGACTTCTTCTGAAAATTGGTTTGGTGGCTCATTTTCTTGTATTGCTTTAATTTAATAACAAAATAATATTCGAGTAACTTATTAAATATATATGTAGATACACATATTTGACTACAAATATTGTGGCAACCAGGATTTCAGACTGGGATGTGCCAGGTTTCGGGTTGCCTGTTAGGTCTTTAATTCAGCTGCGTGTGTACATACTGATGGAGTCTCTTATTCCACAAGTCTGTATTTTTCTGAATATCTTGTTTCATGTCTTGTATGGGCCTGATGGTGTTTATTAAATGAGGTACGGTTAAAAATCCTGTTGCATATGTAGTTGTGTACTTTCTTTGGTGCCAGCTTTTTAAAAACTGCTTTCTGCAACAGAGTTGTGGGGTTTTCTGTGGTGTTTGGGGCTGTGGCAGTGGAGTCTGCACAGCTTAGACTGTAGGGGTGTTTTTACACCTCATTTACAGCTAAGGAGTTAAAGCCCAGCTTACCTCCCGAGTATCGATTTGCCTTAACCAATGTGAGATGTCTTAATGTGACTTGTTGCAAATAATTTTGCATTTTGAATACTGAAATACTTCGGCGAGTGCTTCTTGCCAACGTCAGGAGTGGCTGAGTACTTGGCTTTTTTGCATGTTTGTAATTTTGCCTGTGTTTCTCAGATCAGTCACCTAGAAAATGAGGAACGTTACTGTTAGCAAACAACTGTGGAAGATGTGTGCTTAAGCCAACTAGAATGCTTCTGGGGGGAAAAAATATCCATCAAAACTTCAGAAAACAGTATTCAGCTTTGTGAGATACAGGAGTATGATTTCTTTTCTTTCAACACCTTTCCTGTTAGTTAACACCTTCCTAAAATCTGTACAAATAAAACCAAATTCTTATAAATGGCTTCATTACTTTCACACCCTGCTTACTCATCCTGTGTCTTGAACGGTCAGGACTCTGGTGGAAGCAGGTGACTTACCCCACAGGAGATCAAATAATCTGAATTTTTGAGTTTTTTACATCTAAAAATCCATTTCTGTTGACATCTTTTTGTTCAGTATACATTGACATCCCTTTTTCAGTCATTTTTTGAATGTAGAGTTCTAATACCTATCTCCACATTAAGGTATTACAAGAAAAGAGCATTAAAAATGGAATCTCTTACTTATAAAAATCATGCAACTGCAGACCTGGATCTAATATTTAGGTATTTACTCACAAAGCTGAATAACTGATTAGACACAGCTTTCTGTTTCACGATCTGATTTAATAATCTTAGATTCTTTTCTAGTTTTGTTCTCAAATAAAATCAGGTGCCTTTTCCTTGGGTAGCTTGCTTGAACACTTGTGAGGTTTTTTTTTTTAATAGCATCCTGTAATTACTCAGCCACGTTGTACTCTTGAAAGGGATTGCTGAGGATATTAAAAAAAGTCATTTTCGGGAGATAAAGGTTTGGGTGAGCAAGATGAGGATAAGACTCCTCATCAGGGCAATTGCTTTCTTAACTTCTGCAATGGTAGCAGCATGAAGCACTACACGTTTTTGACACAGCGCTGGTGTTGGTGTGCCTAATGATCTTAGATCTTAAGTATATAGTTTGAAATCTGCTGGAATATAAGAATTATCGGAAGTCCTTCTGGGTTAGAATCTTTATTTCTGATGGGAGTTTGTTCAGGGCACTCCAGGGGTTATAACAAAGCTGGATCAGGCAGAGTGATGTGTGTGTGTGATGCTGTATCTCATCCTGATTTTCTTAAAAAGAGAAGCTTTGCTTTGAAAATGAAAGGTTTAATATTTCTACTAATGCTATAATTCTTTATATTCTTAGTGTTACTCAGTATGAACGTTAGTGCCTTTTGAATACTGCCCTTTGCAACTTCTTATGGCGATGGATTCTGGTCTAATTACAGCCTAAAACTTCAGCTTTCATAGTTTAGCAAGTAACCATGAAGATTCTCATTTTACAGTCTGCCAGAGTTGTTTTTTTAATGGATAAAGTTCTGACAGTACACATTACCCCAGAAATGTATGTACCACCAGAGAAAACGGAGGTCTGGGAGGTGGGAAATGAGTTCTGCGGCAAGTTTCCAGTTGCGGGTTTTGGTGTCTAGGATTGACGTATAAAGAATAGACCAGAGCAGTCTGGTGCTGAAGCTCTTCAGTGTGTCCTGGTGTTGGGAATTGCAGATCTAGCTTAGCCTCTGTTGATATTAAAATTAATAATAATAAGGCTTTGTATTTTGAAAGCAGTCTTCTAAGTATGTAACTCCATGCACTCAGACTTGAAAATAATGGTTTCCTTAGCAGAGACACGAAGAGATCTTGGAGCTTCTGGATTCTTTGGGATTATCCAGACTACCCTGTGCAATGGGGTGATATTTGGGCTAAAACTAAAGCCAGCTTAATGCAGCAGAAAGAGTATCCCTATGTTAGAACAAAGCACTGATCAGGTGGCGTACAGTGCTGTGAAACAGCCAAATAAGCTCAGTTTTAACATTGCTTATACAGTTAGTTTGTTTGTAGCTAATGTGGATATCTCACTGAATATTCCTACCTTAATCACAGGAATGTTTTATTCCCTAAGTGTAATAATTACATTCTTGCAGCATTTTTCATCCCAAGATTCTTTAAGTACTTTGCAACTCCCAGACATACCTATAGCTCTACCAAATGATGTAACACTACATGAAAGGGGACGTCATCACTAAGCCTAGTGAAACGTAGACAACATAGGAGACTTTGGAAATCTTTAACATAAAGCAGTACCCGTTCATTCTCCTGAAATATAGGAAAGGTTAAAAAAAAAATCAGCTGTAGTAAGTGCCAGTTGGTTCTGAAGTGGCTTGCTATACAAGGTTTCTAATTGTTCTATCATATTTCATATTTATATGTAATTAACCACTAACAGGGCATCCTGCGTATCTGTTTTTGGCGTGACAAAACAGCTTACAGAAGATTTCTGAATGGGTGTAAGAAATAGTATACAGCTTTTGTCTGGGAAAACGAGAAAGCTCGATTGTGGTTGTGCAGAATTGGTACAGATGGCGTCTGAAGCAGCACCATACTGATTGCAAGAATTTAACTGATATTTGTTTGTAATAAAATTATGGAGTTTATTTTAGCTAAATGTTTAGGCAGAAGGAAGATTATTTAGTCTCTGCATCCTGACTGCACTAGGCAGAATCAATATTTGTGACCGTCTTTCATGTTTGATTGTTTAGCAGCGTGTTTTGCTGCTTTATCTCAATAGTAATTACAGTTTTTAACCTTCAGCATCTTCAGGATTCTGGGGAATAATCGACTGCATGGAATCTTTCTTGATAGTAGGAACTGTGAGTCAGCAACCCTTTAATTTTCTTAGTTGCAGCTATTGTTCCAGCAGCAAGCTTTACTGCTATTGTCCACTGTTTGTCCAGCTCACGTTTACTGGACTGTGGGAACGGATTAGGGTTTCATGGCTTTTTTTTTTCCTTCTTGCATAAACTCTTGATCAAAGACATTCCTTGGATGACAAAACACTGTATACTGTGTCACACAGTCCTGACCAGACTGCGCGAACAGTAGTTTAAAAACACATGCCTACATTGTTCTCTAAACCGGCTTTTTTTTTTTTTGCAATGTATGTGCAGACTTTGAGGTTTTGAGACCCCATTTACCTCCTTTAAACAACACACGTACAGAAGTTACTGTTAATAAGCAATCGACAGTTTCCGAAATACAAGTAAAGACCAAGTTTCTCTTTGAGACTAAGAACTGATATGACACACATGTCACTTTTAAGCAGAGCTAGAGCTTATGTCTGCAGCGTATTTCCTTTCTGAGGAGACCTTGGTTGCGATGCAGTTAGTCAAGTGCACTGTAAACCAAAAACCACATGGGCTTACGGCGTCATTTTGTGTCGTATCCAGAACACCTGAGTAAGGTGGAGAAAGATTTGAGAATTCATAACCTTGCCTCATCATAGATGCATTGTTAGAACCACTCCTTGACAATCTGGCTCGTGATAGTTTTATGTCTTGCTCATCTTTTAAGTTCTATGATGCAACAAGACAAGGACAAACTTCAAAATCCAGTAGCATCATTATTTCTCAGAAGAAACAAGTTGTGTTAGAGGAAAAAAGTGGAGACACTTTTTCAAGGAGCTTTGACTTCTGATATGCCTGAAATTCTCCTTGAGCAGAAGCATGGGAGATAGGGAAAGCCATCCCAGAAGACACCTTAAGCAGGCTTACAGGGTATTCAAAAACATGAAGGGCTGTATTTCATAGAATCATGGAATCACTTAGGTGGTTGACAAGTTGTTTGAGGATGAGAGAACACTTGTGTTTCCACAAACACATGAGGCTTTGCAGTACTTGTTTGACTCTGCAGCACTGCTGAGCAGTGTCACGCAGAAGTGAAGGCAGGTGAACTCTTTCATTTATATTGGAAAGATATTGTCCATAAGGGAGGAACTTCTCTGACGCTTCGCAGTTTAAAGGTGTCCATGAGAAGAGAAACCTGGATTAATAACGTGGGTGATAGATGTATAGTCTAAAAGGAATAAAGTGGTCATAGTGAGTGACTGAAACAGCTACAGAAATACTGAGTCAAAACCATGAAATAAATGTATTATGTTTATAAGAAATAATCTTTAATGTTGAGTAAATGATTGCTGATGCCTTCTGGAAATCTTGGGAAGATGTTATGTCTGCGCATATAAAAAGAATGTAGCTACATTTAACAGCACATGTGCTGAAGATCTGGTCTTTGTATTTAAAGCAGCCAGCAAAGAACTCTGTAAGGAGCAAAAAAAGCTGTTCAAAAATACCACCCCGTATTCAAACAAGCTATAGTGATAAAATCTAATAAAAGGAGAAATAAAACATCAAAAAGCTCAATCGTCCGTGTCAGACAGTTTGCCATCAGAGTAGTGACTTAGGACATGAGGTCACTCGTTCGGTGCTGGCTCGGGTGAGTTGTCACAGTGCTCTGGTGGTGGTGTAGTGGTCCCTGATAAATCACTTGCCCATCTCAGTGCAGCTTCTTGAAGACTGGTGCTCGTGTTAAAATGAACATCCTTATGGTGGGTAATGTGCTAGCTGCCGCAGGAGACCAGGCGTGTAATGGCATACAGCTTGAGGATGGATTAAGACAAGTGTCACAGAGCAGTTAGGTGGGATGGGTGAAATAAAACTGCACCTCTCAGCATCATATCATCTAAAATTTATTTACTTAGCGGGTTGGGATGGCAGGTGGATAGCAATTTCCACTTTTGTGATGTACACACTACACGCACAAATCAAAGCCCTAGACCTTCCCCACATGGACCCAGGAGAAGAGGGCTCCTGCTCCAACCAGTCAACACATCAAGGTCTTGGCTTGGAGCTTGGCCTGTGCATGTGGCGATTGGTCCTTTGGTTCACTGTTCTTGATGGTTTTAGATACCTGTGCCTGGAGCTCTCTCCAACCCTGAGAGGCTAACCTCTTCTGCTTTATCTGTTTGTCAGCACAAGCAGTCCCAGGCCATTCTCGGTGACTTTTTTCCAGTTACTGGTGGTGGGCAGGTTCCTATCACCCTCTGGTCCCCCACCTCAACCGTGTTACCACTTGTGAATTTAGCAACTTGTAATGAAGTTCTTTCTTTGCTTCATTGTTTTCCAATTCATGCCAGATTAGTCAGAGCTGAGCAGATGTAGTCAAGGTCTCATTTGACTGGGCAGTCTTTGGCTTTCAGGTAGGCTTCACCCCTTGACAGACATGTTAGCAGGGAAGATTGTGCTGTGACTGGCCATTAGCACGTTTTGATATGACGGGAATATAATTTTCTACTGCAGTCTTCAAGTGAGCGCACAGGCTGGTATTCTGGTTTTGAGATGGATCACTGTGGTGTTTTTAATGTGAAATAAACACTAATTGTTGTATTTATTCAATGATATTATCATAAATGAGACAAGTAACATAAGCCATGATTAAAATGAGATGAAGTCCATACAGATGGATTTCTTTTTTCCCTACTGTATAAGAGGGAAGTCCTCTAACAGCTCCCTGTGTCCAGAGAGGCAACTTGAGACAAGTTAAAACTGTTGTCGCATTGTTCTGTGTGGGGTAGTGACTGCTCCCTAAAAGCTTGAGGCTGTTCTGTGAAGGAATTGGTGCTCTGATGACCACATTAAAACCAGCTTCAGGAGTTCGGTAGCAGTGGTGGTGTGTCCCCCAGGAGCAGGTCTGTTGCCCTCATGCTGTGAGAGTGAAGGTGCTACCTGTGTGCCCAGTTCCTGATTTGCTGTGGGCAACATCTTTCTGCCAGTAGGTCCCTCTTAGGTAAGAGCCCTCAGGAAAAGGATGGCTGTGAGTACTTTGCGACTTCCCTGGAATATGAGACCTTTTAATACATAGTCTTCACACAGGCAAAAGGTAGGATAGATCGAAGTTGGTCTCTGCAGATGCTAATGGGATCATCAAGACGCTACTTCTGTTTTCCCTCTTAAATGTCAGTTGCTTTAAAGAAATGAAAGGGTAACTTCTGCCTTGCTCCAAAGTTTGTACTCGGCCCTTCCGAAAAACTCAGAAGTCTGGCAAGTCTCCTGTTATTGGTGCAACCCAGCTGACTAATTTGCAATCCCTTTCTCGTCATTTGAGTGGAACACGGTGTGGAACTGAGTCAAAAGCCAGATGGGAATCTGTTTGCCATGCCAATGCAATTACTATTATCAATTATATTTGCGGGATCATAAAAATAATCATGTTTGTCTGAAGAAATACATTTCCCACAAAATGATGGGGGCAGGAATTCATTAAAATGCCACCATTTATAGCTTTACTGCCTTTGTCCCATCATAGCTTTTCAATGACATTTATTGGGGTATCATCTAGCCCACATGCCTGGGTCATTCCTATGAAATAACAGCTCCAGGCTTCGCTTTCTCCTCTATCTTCTGGAAATTTCTATCACTTCAAATGCCAGATGCGCTTGCATGTAAGCGGATTCAAAGTTTTTACATTTAACAGATCTTGTTTAATACAGAGTATGTGCAAGTGTTCATAAAAGGTCCAAGCTTGTCAATCAGTATGAATTGAGCAATGGACTTGAGAAGGGTTTTTGGAGGTTTTTCTGTGTACACATCTCAAGCTGATGTAAGAAAATAACAGTATTTTTCCCTTTAGTAAGCTACAGCATAGCCTAGCTGAACATGCATATTTTTTACAGCCTATAGTAAATTGTTTTTCTTGCTACATTCTTGTCTTCCTGCCCTTTGCGATGTGAGTAATACTGGCATCGTTCGCCCAACATTCAAATTGAGTAGTCTGTCTTTAGAGATGATGTTTGAGAGAAGGAAAATGTAAATAACGGAGCTGACTATGTGGGCTTAAACCTACTTGAGTCACAAAACAGTTCAGTTGGTTTAGTAGAGCTTATCAAAGAGATAGGAAAGGCAAAACCCACTTCATGTGTTCAGCAAAAGGCAGATTGAAACTTCTCACGGAATCATTTTTATTTTTCTAGCAGCAAAACGTTTTTTGTCCCAAGTCAGGGTTTCGTAACTGTCTCCTTTAAATTTTCAGAGATTTAAAACGGGGGGTTAGCCATCAGGGATACAAAAGCAAGCCTTTCATTTTTTCTTTAAAATATACTGAAATTTTTAACAGCGTAGAGATCTGTGTGGAAAAAAAAAAGTCGGTTTTGAGTCCTGTTTGAACTTTGGCTTAATAAAGTCACTGTGGATCTAGTTCAGATCTTCTTTCACTGCTATACAAGTCCTCCTCGGTGGCCTACCAGTGTAACTTGACCATACTGAGGAGCTACTCGATTTAAATGGAAAAAGTTAGAGGTCCTGCTGTGTACTGATATTACTTTACCTGCGTGATCTCTGATTTTACGGTAGGCTGCATGGTTGAGGTTTCTGTCTGAGATCACTGGGGAACTGACAAGCTCAACTGGGCTTCTGCTGCAGATGGTTTCCCATCTATTGGTGACTGCCCCAAGACAGACTTATTTTGCACTAGACTATGATTAACGTGTCGGGTGTCACCTCAGGAGTTCCATTTTTCATTTCCTTTGCTGTACTTAATGCCTACATCAGGGGTAGTGTGAGGTTCAGTCAGTGGGAAGCTCAGGAGGAAGATACTAGATGTCAAATTTGTGACGGGAGAGACAAGCGCTTGATGTTTTACGTCAACCGATTATTTCTTTTATAAGGCAGAAATAGTTTCAAAGGGCAAATAGTCAAAGACATAGGTTAGAAGCTTGGCTGTCTCCACTACAAATAACCTATTTGTGCTGTGTTCAGCTCTGGTAATAACTGATACTGTTCATCCCCAGCTTTCAGAGATACTGTGGAATGTGAATGGGGACACGGGTGCTAATTTTTTCTCATTTTACTTTATCATCATATATAATTGCTGTCCTTCTAGGTCTGGTTCTTTTGTAGCAGGCTTTTACATTTTTCAGGTTTATTCCTTATTGTCTTAGTGATACAATACTAAGTTGCAAAAGCCGTGTATGAGGGGAAGGGATGGAAATGAAGGCAGGTTAACCTTACTTTAAGATATTTACTTACTTTAAAGATATTCTAGGACAAAACCTTCTACTGATAAATAAATACAAACAACATTCTGTACCATCCAACTCCCATTTTACCTTTTTATTGACTAGAAGCCCCAAATGGTATTTTAATTTTGACTCCCTTAGATGTTAAAAGTCTGTGGCAAAAAAATTTACTTTGCTTCTTTCCAAACGCGTATCACTGTGACAGGCAGCCGCCCACCCATTGCTCTAAACGCCTACGGCTTCCTAAAAGAACGACAGGAGGTTTTCAGCATTGTAACTATTAAAGCACGGGGAGTCAAAACCAGAAAATGTCATGTGGTTTACTCACTGCATCAGGTAGTTCTTACTATCAGCATTCATTAAGGCAACTAAGAAAAAAAAAAATACGAGACGACAACAAGCAGACATTGGGTTTTACCAATTTTATTTCTAGACTTTAGTTTTTTGTTTTTGTTTTTTTTTTTTTTTTCTTGCTGGAAACTTTTCTGTTACAGGTCTGTTGGTGAAAATGTGCATTTCAGACCAGTGATGCCAATGAGTACAATATAAAAATGTACAAATCTGAATTGCTTGCTTACTACAGATTGTTATAATAACGTGACAAATAAAGCATCTCTGTCGGCACGTGAACCCACTTATCTGGATTTGGCCTTTTAGTACATACAATATTTTAAAGAAGTTTGCAGTACACACTGCCACTCAGTGTAACACATAACACAACCGACAAGCGCTAACTCAATCATCAGCATGTTTGGTTCAGGGACACAGAGATGCCACGAACAGAAGTGTTTTATGAGGTAAGCAGTAAGAAATGTTCCTGAAATTTGGACAGAATGTATCCAGTCCTGGGTCCTGCGACTGCTAGTAGCATTGCAATGCTTTATTTATGCACCGTGGAGGATCTTAACTGCGTTTGCCTCAAAAAGAGTTCTAATTCTGTTTTGGTTTAGCAGCATACAGGCAACAGCTAGATTATTCTTCAGCATACAACTCTGTTAGCTGGCTTATTTATGAGATTTACAGGCTTTTTAAATTAGCATTATGCTATAATTAAAAAAAAAATAAACCAACAAAACGAAAAAAAAACCCCTAGTATATCATAACAGATTAAACACACAAAATACTTAGAGTTCCAGAAGATAACCTATCATACCAAATGATGCGTCCCAGCTGCCGGGAAACCACATCAGCTGGCATACAAGAGTTATATTATAATGCACCTTTCATATATCAATGTGGCTAATAACACAGCTTAAAACTACTATGATAATAAACCCCAGATCAGACAAAGAATCCAGCTTCATAAAATGCATAACAACAACAACAACAAAAAACTGACATGACTTGATCTTCTGAAATGTCTTGCCGTTTTTAAATTAATGCAACCTAGTTGCAAATCGCGAGACCCATTCAGAATAACGTTCGATGCATTTCCGTTTGCAGTAGAACTATGAGGCACTGTACGAACATTAAAACCTGGTCTAGACACGGTTAACTGAAGTATGAGGTATTGTGAAACAGGAACCTTTTTGGAATAGAGCAGTAATCACATTAAGTAAAAATTGATCACATAAAAAAAAATCTACCAAAAAAAAAAAAAAAAGATGTCAATAATATAATTTTCTATGAGAAAATTAAAACCTATAACATGGCAGTATATGACATTGTATAACAAAAAAAAAAAAAACTGATCCACAAAATAGCNTAACAAAAAAAAAAAACTGATCCACAAAATAGCAGCAAAACACAATGACAAAGATACAGAAAAGCAATGTTAATTTTTTTTTTTTTCAAACCATGCTGGGAATTTATCCATAGCAGCTCAATAAAAATGGAGCATCCACTCCTTTTCTTTTCTCTTTTTCTTTTTTTTTTTTCCATTTTAATTTTTTTTTCTTTTTTTTGTTAATTTTTTTTGTTGGTTTTTTTTTTTACAATCAACACCTTAGCGGCAGTTTTTCTCACATACATTTCACCATCACATTCTCCTCGAGCATCAACTTCAACAGCTATGTCCACGTCCCTTCAGCTACTTTCTAAAATAATAATAAAAAGATACATAGCCAAGATGTGCAAATTTTCTATTTGTAGCTAAATAAAAAAAAAAATGGGGCATATACTGGAATAAGAACTTCTTTCAAGTACTCCAATTTTCATGTCTATTAACTATGGCGTTTGTTTTGTGGTTAGACTGCTTTTGAAAGTGTATAGGAAGGGGCCAAATAGCTTTGTTTTGGGTTTGTTCTTTGAAGCGTGTCCTTTTTTTCTTTAATAAGCTGTGTTAAAACTGCAACATCAAGGGTAGAAAGATTCTTTTTTTCAAAAAAAAAAAAAAGGGGCGATTGCATTATTTTACAAATCATACTGGCCTTACGAACATCCTCTGCAATAAATATTCTTTTTAGCCTTAACTATAAATTATATATTTTAGTGTTTAAAAACCTTCAGTTGTAAAACATCTAGCGACAATCCTTAAACTATGTGTCCTATACGTGAACCTTTAAGGCCCCTAATTTATAACGATGAGTTGGCACCAAAGGATTCTAAACTTCAGCTTTTCTATAGAAAAGGATAGGAAGATATCCTGGCAATTTGTGAATGCAATTTCTCTCGCTGGAACACAACCTTCAGAAAAAAAAAAAAAAATCACCTCTCCTCTAACACCATAGTTAAATGCACTTGCTTTGCAATTCCAAGTTTGCGAACAAGCACTTATATATTTCCAAA
Source organism: Eurystomus gularis (assembly GCA_013400335.1). Lineage (NCBI taxonomy): Eukaryota > Metazoa > Chordata > Aves > Coraciiformes > Coraciidae > Eurystomus > Eurystomus gularis. The sequence goes on from VZZY01002630.1 coordinate 91,764, forward strand.
CCATTCCATTAAAAAAAAAAAAAATTCCCACACAATAAAAGAATGTATTTCCTATATCTAATGGACTGAAAGTGCTTTGAATGGAATGGTTTTAGAATATTACAAACAAACAACAACAACAACAAAAGACTGAACTGTGGATTGAACCTGACCATAATTAGGCTGAATATCTGCGGGGTCAGACCAGCATTTTTTACACAGGTAACTACAAAAATATGAAGATTACAAAAATATAATATATTACGTCACTATTTCGGTTTCTCTTTATAATAGAGTATCGTATGAGTAGTACATTGGCCTTTCCCAACAATGCTAAGCTGGAACCCTACAAATGCCTTATGCACAGGCAATCCACAGGCACAAAAAAAAAAAAAGATTAACATATAATAATGCTGCATACTAACATACACTAACTTATGGGTTACGTTAACCATTTATAAGGTGAAGAGGATAAAAAAAACCTAAGGAAATAAAATAAACATTTACAGATGAATTATAAAGTGACTAAATGCATAAGCAAGCAAGATACAGAAAAGCCTAGAACTGCGTTAAAGCTATGCTTTTTAAAGAAAAAAAAAAAGAATATTTCATTTGCTATCTAAAAAAAAAAAAAACCCTCTTCTACTTTAAAAATGGTTGGTTGGTTTTATATGTAAGAAATCAAATCTAATACCTCCCCTGGAGACATTTTGTGTGTTAATGCCTATTTTTACAACATACAGACAAGAACACTTTAATATAAAAACTAGTTGATTATTATTGTATAAAATCCTCTATTTTTGTAGCACAAACCCCTGGGGGTAATGCAAATACTATTTTTTTCTTTTTTTAAGACAGTTTTTGGGGTATTTTTTGTTTATTTGTTTGTTTGAAGTCACAGATGGAAGGGAGACAGAGCAAGAAAAAATATAACAAGACTGGTTTTCCCTTCTGGTATAAAAATGTCCTGGAGAAAAGGGTTTCTGGGGGGGAGATCCTGATGCTGATTCCTTCTCAGATGCCCTTTCTTTGTCTGCTTTTCTCGCCAAGCAAACCCCATTAGAAGAAGTCCTCTTAAATGTTCACATCTCGCACATCAGTAGGTGTGCAGGAAAGGTCTGCTTCATCCTCTACAGTCTTTGTTTCTGAAGATACGTTGTGCTGCTGTGCCTGACGTAGACTGGATTCAAGGAGGGATTCAATCTGTTCTTGGCAGGCTCGTAAACAATCCTAGAGAAGATTGAACGGAAGGAGAAAAAGACCCAGAGTCCTTTAGAAAAACAGGAAGATCACAGACCAAATAGCATTTCTTGAAAAAGCAACAGGAATATAATCGAGTTATCTGGGAGGGCAGCAGACTGAGAGGAGTGTGGGAAGAGGAGGAGGAACACCAAACAGAGAACGGACTGGACGAGCTGCCCCGTTTTCTGCAGGACACTGGATCCAGGCTTCAGCAACTGACTCTTGCTATCTGTTCAATGGCCTAGGTGAGCATCTCCATAGATGGTTCTCTGGACAAACCATGACCACCGGTTTGTTGTTAGTCTCAGCTCACAGCTCTACAACTGAAGGTGATGGATGCTGCACTACGTGCCACATCTAGGAACGAACCCAGGGAGGACCTGACCCAGTAAGAGCTGTAGCTTGCACTGCTACTTTTCTGCCTGTGCTGTTAACACTTCAGTAGTTCTGTAGAAGTCCACTCATACTATCTTCTACCTCACTGTCATAGAATCATTGACTGGTGTGGGTTGGAATGGATCTTAAAGATCATCTAGCTCCAACACCTGCCATGGGCTTTTTTTAATACGTGACCTGTATAGCTTTTTGAAAAAATAGGAACAGTCTGACTGACAAAATTCATGATTTTGAATCAATCAAAATTAAATGAGCAGTGGTGCCAAGACATGAAACTCGGCTCGAGTCAAGCATTGGTCCATGATTTCTGCTTTTACCTCAGAAACACTTTGGCAGGACAGTCTACTAGAAGTGATGGTCGTATACCGCAGTAATCCCAGGCTGACTTAGGACACTATGAAGTTCTTAGGTAGAAGTGCCATCTATATTTAGATATACGTGCCCAGAGCTGCCTGCCAGCTGCTGCTGCGTCCAGCAGTGGGCAGCTCCAGTGAGCCAAATGATTTCCAACTCAGAAAGCATCTGAGAAGAAAAATGACCCTGAAATTGAGACATCTTTCAGAAGCACCACTAAGCATCTTCGTAATCATGGATTATAAAGTGCTGCCAAGTTTGCTACCGCATTCAGCTTGAAATCTCAAGTCTGGGTGAGATCTCATTCCCTCTCTTTAAGAGCGTTTTCTCAGAGCTGAAAGCGCGCACAAACCTCCTGAGTGTTCAGGAGGGTGCAGGGTCCTGGCCGCACGCACAGACTTTGCTGGGAATTCAAAGCATAAAGCACCAAGGCAGGATAATGTCTCCTGTGGGGAAAGGTAACTTCCCCAAGGCATTAAACCACCCCGTGAGTAGATACACCCAATTCTGCTTCTCAGTCCACAGCGATTACAATTGGAGAAGGCCTATGTTAGCCCGACCCATTCAACGTTCTGCAAGTTCTGGTTGTGTTCTTCAGAGCCATTGCAACGACACAAACGGTGCCTTAAACAGGCAAAACAATCACGGGACATTTTGCCAAAAAATCCCTCCAGCGTGCTGTTTACTCCTATCTTTATAACAAACATGGTAAGCTTTTTCCCAACATATTTAACTCTGTGTATTAAGGACTTTGAAGTTTCCTTTCAGTATTGCCTTTTCTGATTTAACCTATGACATGTGTTAGCCCTTGCGGTGAACCCAGTCTTCCATGATAAATTGCCGTCAAAAGTGTTAGGATGTGCATGACTGAGAATGAATGTTGTTTTCCTGAGAGGGTGACCTGCCTGCTGTTTTCTTTATTTCCCAGTTTCAATTCTGCCTTCATTCAGAGGCTTCTTGTGTGATCTACCAGCTTTTCACTGATTCCACTACCACAAGAATCTCCTCTGCCACCAATAAGGGCACATGGCATTTGGGGTAAAATAAGATTAGAAACCCAAGCAAACAATTCTCTGCAAGTCCTTTCTGAGAGAGAGGGAGGTTAATCCTACCTCTAAGCAGATCAGACCATCAGTTACAGCTCACTGAAAACACATAACCTATGACCTTTCCTGGTTTAAACCCTAGTGTAATATTTCCTCTTGACAGAGACACACAGTGTTTTAAATGACAAAAAGAAACGCCTCATATCCTAAAGTCATCATGCCTTCGGCTCCTACATACCTCTGGCTGCACAATGAGATCTCTATGAAGTCCCTTCACCCCTTCTCAAGATATGACGGATCAATCCTGGCTGTACTCACATGTCCTGTACCATGTACCTCCGTCACTCTTGGAATTCGATGTGTTAAAAGTACACGAATACAGGTTTAGGGATTTGGGGGTTTACAAATCCAGCTCCTTTTGAGGATAATTCTGTTTTAACAAGGTAGCGTGTTCAGTGTTCCAAACTGAAAATGAATTTATTTTCAGAGCAAAACGAACCCTGTTGGCTTATTTGGTGGGGGAGGGAGGAGTGGATTTTTGGGTGGGTTTTTTTGGTGTTTTTTTTTTTTGATCCTAACCATTTGCATGGAGCCTGTTTGAGCTCTGAAAACCAAGACTCTTCAAAAGCATTTCTATAAATACCTATTCTTCTCCCTCCGGAGTCCAGTCATGAATAATTACATCGGGCTATGTAATTCAAAGGTAATTTTTGACCACATAATTTTTTTGCCTCTGAGATTTTCAGACTACAGCATGTTGTAACTGTATTTTTTAAAACATAACCTCTACCATTTATTATGAACAGACTACGTCTTAGGCTACAGTTGAATGAATGCTATTTTTTAAATGTTTTAGGCAGTTTTGTTCATTTCTTATTCAGACGCCTGTTAGATGAATAGTTTCACCTGCAGGAATGTATTAGAGCTGGCAAAAAATAACTGCAAACCAAAATTCCCTGTGAACAGCTTCACCAAAGCTTTTTTCATTCTCAGTACTTCTCAACACCGAAAAGCAAATAGAAAACTTGTGCGTCACTCTGATCAAACTTCTCCCAACAACTTTTTCTGCTTCACTACCCAAATTTTCAATGCCCACGGTTTGTTCAAGGTCATAAACCCTTCCTGGATTAATTAAGCTCCTCAGTGAAAAAAAAGAAAAAAAAAAAAAAGACTTGCTAGCTTAACTGATGTGGTCAAATACCTTTAACACACACAGTGATCAGACTCCAGGGTCAGACAGTAAAGGAAACAAACAACAACAAAAAAGAAACTGCTGGAAATCCTTTGCTACTGCCTGACCTGTTGTGGATAACAAGCACATGCTGGAAGGTGCCTCTGAGCAGGGGCAGACAGGAGCCGAATTCCAATGTACTAACAGACAGCATGGAAACCCAATCTAATCTAGTTTAGCAAATTTCTGGCCTGGAAATGAATGTCAGGTAAAATTCAATCTGTTGGGATGATGGGGTCAAGAATAGAATGATGGAAGACAGCCCAAGACTTCTAATTGTGATTATCTGACTTCTAATTACCCCTGATCAAAGGCAAAATGGGAAGTTGGACTCCTACCAACGTAAACATGAACCATAAAGGAATTCCAATCAGGTGATATTCATTTTACTTTAGATTCAGCTTTCTTTGAGACTAAAGGTAAAAAAGTGTAATTATATAACCCGAAATCCAACAGAGCAGCTGTTCTAGCTAACAGATAATCGGGGAGAATGCCAGCCACGTTACAATGCATGCTCTTAATATATTTCAAGACAATCCAATATAAAGTGTATTCATTTTGTGCGGTCTGACAAGGGGAAGCATCACTCTGGAGTAACAAGCTTCGTACACGTGCGAGTGAAATAAGATAACAGGAACACATTTGATACCACGGATGACACGGGCACATCTCACGGGAAATTCTCTATGCAGGAGAGTTGTGAAGCCAAACAACTTTCTCTGCTCAAAGCAGTAGTATGGAAAGAGGCTGTTCCCTCATTCCAAACACAACAGTATATGTATACATACGTATAACTTTATGATGCTTATTTTCTATAGCAACCTGTACTAAACCCTTACCTCTAGCTCTAGCACGTAACTGTATTATAGCAATTAAAGCTGGAGGGAAGTCACTTCCCTTTAAAGCTGTTAACTTCCAAGGTCAGGTCATACAGCTTGTGGCCTTGCAATGACTCTGGACAATAAGAAAAGCAAGAATTCTCCTTCTTGCTAAAAATACTTTCTTTTCTTTTAAAAGAGCTCTGTCGTCAACTAAGTCAAGTCACAGAAGGACATGTTGTTTTGTCCAAGATGTGAGAGAAACCACTTCAGTGCTCTGTATCAGGAATGATTAAATAATGTTGTTTGAATCAGATACTGTCAGAACAGATAGCAAGCCTAGTATGTTTCCTCAGTAGCTGCTTCAAATACCTTGTACTGGTTAGTGGCCAACCAGCCACTGAAATATCGACATGGTTCACAAACTGACTAAAAAGCGTTAACACGTACATACCAAACCGAGCAGCATTTTATTTCAGCATTTCAAGTTCTCACAGTATTTAAGATTTCAGCCCTGGATCCATAGTACTTTAGCAGCAGGAATGTAAATGGCAAAAATAACGTGCTCGATACTGAGGTTTTGTTAAGGTGATCAAAATAATTAGCGGTGATATCAAATTTGTCAGCAGTTGTTTCACATAGTCCATCATGAGTAAAATACTCTTTTGGGAATGGTTAATTCTGATGCATTCATCTTTCCAGAAACCACTCAATCCCGTCCACAAAGTCCAATTATACAAGCCCGGTTTTTCAGGGTCTGGACTAGTACAGTTCTATGTATTTAAATTATTAACGTATAAAATAATTTAACAGCATCTGATTCTGCCGCTAACCACAGAGTTGTCTTTATTTGACTCATTGTCCAGTGCTTGGAGACCTCACAAGAACCTTTTTAAAGCATCTATTTATTGGTCTTCCACATTGTTACAAAACAAAGCTCAACTCTGCCCCAACTTCACACACCATTATGACATGGATCATTGACTTTAGGTCTTCCTTGTAGGCTCCCTTCCTGGCCCATTCACTCATGAAAGGTTTATTGCTCACTAGTTACTGATGTGCATCTCCTGGAAGCTGCAGGGCAAATGAGAGTCCTGTGAGGACCATCTACCTTGTCAGAAAGTCGTGGGACAAGCATTTGTTCCAAAAAGGAATTCAATACTGGCTACTGTGCAGGTCTAGCACGTAATAAACCAAATTAGATCATTAGAACTCTTTTAAGAAGGGCTTTTTCACACCACTTGGCACAATAAAAGGCCTCAAGAATGGTCAAAGATAAGGTCAGAGATACCACGAGGTCTCAGCAACTATTTCCTCGTCTTATTTTCAAAGTTTTGTTTTACATAGATGCCTGGTTTAATTACCTACAACCAGACGCGGCCCCTGCAATGCCCTAAATCCAGGCAGGGCTGCCTTTGCTTTGCTGGATGGGCCTCTCTTACAAACGTCAGAGCTGGCCCTGGCATTCCTATCAGTGAACTGCAGGAGCATAATCACAGATTATTAATGGATATCATGACAGCTAAATACCTCGGGTGGACACAAGAGAACACATCCAAAAAACCCCGCTCTGACTTTTATCGAGATTTACTCTCAGATTAGCTACTACGCAGTAAGCAGGCATTCATTCTTAAGATCAACTGAGAGAAAGAGTCACTTACCGGATCACATTTGATAACTTGTGATAGGAAATGTGTAAGGCATTGATAGGAGAGGAAAGTGTTAGTGTTCCCCAGATGCAGGCCTTGCACAGCTGCTACCACACTGCCAGCTGCGATCATGGAAGGTGGGTTTGAAATAAATTTAATATCTGTATGAAGAAAGAAGAGAGAGAAAAAAAAAAGACTGAAATGATTGCTTCAGAAGCCTGCCCATACACATACGCTTCTTCTACCAGCATGGCTTCAGCTGCCAACTGTTGCATCCCAAAAGGTCGGGGGAACGGTGAGCAGAAAAGTGCCTCCTGCTCTAAACTGTTACAGGTCCAAACTTGTAAACACTTAGCCACATGAGCAACTGGACCTGAGCGAGTGGTCCTTCCCAGCGCTGAGCCTGGGAGGCCATTCATCACTTCGAGGTCTTTTTTTTTTTTATCGTAAGCAGGGCCCCCATTCTCCAAATGTTAAAATACTTTGCTCATGTGAATAAGGCCCCTGGGGTCGATGGCACTATACATCTGAGAAAACCTGTTCGCCTTCTGAAGTGTCTGGCATGATCAGCTCCTAGGTGCACCCTAATAAGGAGTCCCTGGGCCCTTTAGAGCAGAAACCTTTGCACTGACATTCAAAGGAATATAGCTTTAATGAACAACAACATCAACAAAAAGAAAGAAAGAGAAAGACTGCTTAACCCTGTCAGGAGGCAGATAATCCATATTTAAATTAAGGTTTCATCTTAAAAATGCTTTGTCTCAACCTAGTCTCTTGTCAGTGGCTGCCATCCATCCTGGCAACAGGGATTTAATGTAAATGTGGCATAACTAAGTGACGGGGGTCCCAAGAATTGGCGGACAATCAGTTACATTCTGATGTGACACCATGCTGACAAGAGGCTGGGCCCCCTTCCAGACTGCATTGCTGTAGGTCTCTCCACAAAGCCACTCCCATGATTCCTTAAGGGGCTATCTCTGCCATTTAGCATGGTTTTGGTTTTATTTTTTTTTTGTTTTGTTTTGCTGGGGTTTTTTTTTTAATAAGACTAATCCACATTTTAATGCTAAGACTCTTTCTGCTGAACAGGAATTTGTTTGATCTGCGGCAGTGTACACCTTGGAGGAGAATCAGAAACAAAGGAAGTAAGTGGCACAAGTAACCGTCTACTTTTATGAGGAAGAAAGGGGAAATGCCACATTATACGCAAGAACCTGAGATACATTCCTTCAGCTTTTATCAGAATACAGCTTCCTCTGGGTTGAAAAAATATAAACCATCTGTCAAACCCTTGAATGAAATCAAAGGAACGGGCAGCTTAGAGGGCTCAGTGGAACAGTTTAAGTATTAAATCATGCATCTCCTTTATTATGATAAAATAACTTTTGTGTAAATGTTTTACCAGTGAAACTAAAGACTTTGGGCCTCTCTGAAAGTCCTCGCTCTCAATCTATTCATATACCTCTGACACGCCATTGTAGCCCTGACCAATACCCACCTTCAAAGGGGCATTTCACCCAGCATCCTATGAACCTTCAAAATTAAACCGATACGATGAATTCTGGCTAAACTTTTGTGAGGCGCTGCCAGCGAAAAGGCAAGCCTCGTCTAAAGCCACCTCATTTTATGTTGCTGTGCTTAAATAAATTTACTTTATCCCCTTTTCCTAATCCGCCCATTTCCAGGCAGATACACCCATCTTCTAGCAAGCTTCTGTCATTGCCCAAAATCAAAGTTGCCCGGACTGCCTATTGAGACTACACACCTTCCAAAGCCAGTCCCCCAGCTGAAATACAGAGTTGCCTCTAGACTTCAGAAATGAAGGATTTCAGGAGGCAAGCATGAATTCCACCAAGACTGGGTTTCTCAGAGGGGTACGGACGCAGCACGTTCCTGACACTATTTACCGAGCTCCACAAACAGAACATGACCGAAATGTGTCAGTTTAATGAGTCCGTCCTGACAGGATCACGTTTGGGATTAATATTTGCGTTCTTCTTTTAAATGGAGCAGTAAACAAGAACATGAATTCATAGTCACACCCTCATTCTTTCCAAGGTGGAAAAGTGATAATGAAGTTTAAATGACCAGTTTGTGTCTGTCCCTATAACCACTCCAGACAAGCAGCATGGACTGCCTTTTTGTTGCAACTCAACAAGGAATTATTTGTGGCAGAGGCCACTAATTTCAGCATATTAATCAGGGGGCCCCTCTCGCCTGTAATTGGATGCCCCCAAGTGAAGAGTGTGGCATCATTGTCAGCCTCCATCGCCTCATCTTGCGCTATTGAGCGCTCAGGAACAAGGGGGCTTCGGTGAGATGAATTAGACCTGACACAGCCACAATGGGGTAGGGGGCCCCATCAATTGAAGCACACATCCCCAGTAGCCTATCTGAGACTTCATCCAAAAAGAATAAACAACTTCAGCGTTGTTAAAAAGAGAGAGAGAGAGAGAGAGAGAGGAGGGGGAGGAGAGAGAAGAATGCCAGCCACCCTGAAGGGAGGACAAAGCAGGCATATAGGCGCTGCAGCGCTTTAAAAAAAATTCCTAACAAGGCGAGTCACCCCTTTTCCTTTTTAAATGGAGCAGCAATTCCATCCGTCTGGAGAGCTGGGGGCTATGAATGAAAATCTTTTCATTGAGGCAAATCAAAACTGCGAACATAAATCACTTGCTGCAAGATGCAACAGGTTCCAACTGGTCACATACCTTGAGACTTCCAATTTTATAAAGGCCAGAGAATAGGAGAATTGTAACACGCTTGTTTCAAAGGGGGATCTTTCTTTCTCCATCCGAAAAGAGGAAAGCAACAACAATAATAATAGCAATAATAATAATATAAAAGGAGCCTGGTATGTTTTGATAACCAGAGGAACATAATGAAACGCTGAAGCTCCAATATTTGTTGCTATTCATTGTTATGCTTGTATAGAGCTGCAGCTCTCCCTCAACACTGGTCTTAACTTGGGCCAAAAGAGGCCTGCTTCCTTTTGAGCTCTCCCTGCCTTGCTCGGCCATGCCAAAGCCCCATTCATTAAGCTCAATTATGTGTTAACTTCAAACAACCCCTGGTAATTTTTTTTTTTCTTTCTTTTTTTTTTGCTTTCTCTCCCGAACCTACCACAGCACAAAGACATCCTTTGGTGAAAATGGATTTTTCCAAACTAAACCAAATCAAACAAATCCACGTCTACTAGCCAGACAACTGAAGAGGGAGCTTAGAAGGAATTCCCCTCAACTTCACCTTGCAGCGTAACCTTCTCTTTCTGGAGCGACCACATACGCGCTCATCTACAAACACTTCCACGGCCTTCACCTTGTCAAGCCAACTGGCGGAGGTTTTATTTTCTAAGTAAGCATTATTTTGCCCTCTTTTCTTAGGAGACCCTCCCTTACAGTAGAGGACACAGGCTGAACTTCAAGCAAAGGACAGACTGCACTTGCCCCTGAGGCCACTTAGTCGAGAGTCAGTGTTTTCCAGTGGACTTTGTATTGGGCCTTACAGCATCCAGGCAGCACAACGCAGTTGCAGTCCATCTAGGTTCATTTTGGCAAGGGGCAACGCGACACAACCCAGCAACAGCAAAGCAAAGTCCAGGCGCTACTTAAGCCACATGTGATCTTCACTAGCCAACAAAGAAGTCATGAGGAAAGCGAGAGGTAGAGAAAAATCGCGACATCCAAAAATAACAAGAAGAACACAGAGCCTAGTGGCAGCTTTCCTGAGCGCTCTTTCCCCAGGCAGTATTCCCAACTGCAGAAGGGAGCTGAAGAGGGCCCCAGTTCTGGTGAGCTCAGCCACTGCTCTTTTTTTTTTTTAAAAGCTAAGTAAAACTCCCAGAACATGGTTCTCATTTACTGATCCATTCTCCAGCTGTGGTGTGTAGCAGTGTTAAATAAAGGCTCTGGATGTGCTTCCTAAAAGAAACATAACAACACCGACAGTAGATCAAAGTACTGGACTCTTAGCAAGTCTCCAACCTTTGAACTACTCTTGTTTTCATCCCTGTCATTGCCAACACAACAACCTAGGTTAAACATCCCCATATCCAAAGGGGAGGCCGGGTAGCTGTTCTTTTTAGCTAACAGCCGAGGAAGCTTCAAACTCAGCAAATCACGCGTTCGGAGTCGCAGCGGCCTTATCTGGTAGGATCTGGCATGGAGAGTTTAGGTCTGATTTTTCCCAAAGATGTTGCTGCAGGTAGTTTGAAGGCTGTGTGAAGGTTGTGGCGCTCCGAACAGCGAGCGTTATTCCAGGGAATCTAACTTAGGAGCTGCCCATTACACTGATGTTAGGCCCGAGATGAAGAGCAATGCCAGTGTTTACGAATTTCTCTTCCATGGCTTGGTCGTTCTATCTTTAGGCCTCGCAGTAAGGGCCGATTCTAAGACACAATTTTTTTCTTCTGCGTGCCTGCAATCTTTCTTCAATCTTTTTATACCAAATCCATCTCTGGAAAATAAGCTACACAACATTAATGTGTGCCACTGACCGCACAGCACATCCCACCAAGGTTTTCACGTGTGGATGCCTCTTCTCGAGTCCGAACGTGGGCTTGATCTCTTTTTTTAGCAAAACCTCTACTGAATATTACCATTTACTAAAGCACTGTATCTCCTTTACACTAAGTTTTTTATCAGTGTCAGTGGAGCGTCTGGCATTCCTCTTTACGTGCTACTGCAAAAGAACATTTGCTTTGGCTCCTTTTTCTTCCTTATTCTCTTGCCATTCCCGGCGTGGTCTCGCCATGCTAAAAGAAAACGCGCTGAACGCGGTTTGTTTAAACCGAGTGTATCTTCCCTCTAGAACTTCTTTTGTCCCTGCTCCTCCGCTCCGTCCTGTGGGAACAGCGAGATCTGGAGAACGGAAAGACTCTTCTAAAGCTCTTTTTTTTTTTTTTCCTCCTTTCCCACCTGCTCGAGTTCAGCGGGTGAAGCCGGTACACGTCCAGACGCATACACACACACACACAGAGTCCGCACGCAAACACGGAACTTCAAAGCGCCAGCGAGCGCGCGCAACGCACGGTGCCCTTGAAACCAAAGATCAGGCCTCTGCAAACCTGGCCTAGCCAACAGTCGGCGGCGTCTTTGGAGGCCAGCCCTGCACATGGCTTCAGCACAGCACGTGGTCAGGAGGGTGCAGATGGCAGCGGCTGGGTCCTGTGCCAGGAAAGCCTCGGCGCCGCGTGGCCCTCCTCCAACCCGCCAGCCACCGCGGAGAGGGGAAGAGGCGACTTGAAGAGGGAAGTTTTAAACATCCTCCCCCCC
>VZZY01002630.1:109969-211274 GCA_013400335.1 Eurystomus gularis
TGGGCAACCTCCCGCCTCTCGCCCGCCTTGCGAGGCGGGAGGCGCCCTGGTAAGATGGGGAGGGGTGATGAGGCCTCCAACCGGGTGCTGGGGGCTCTGGTGAGGGGAGCAACGTGGGGGTGGGTTTGGTGGCACAGCCTCCCCTCGCGTGTTCCCCGTGGGACGTGCACCCGCGGGGCCTGGTACCAAGCCAGGCGTCTTTTGGGTGGATCTTGAGAGGTCCTGTGGAGGGAGAGGTTTGCAGGAGCAAAGCTCTTGGAGGATTTCCATGGGGGAGCCGTGGGGTGGTGAGATACTGGAGCAGGTTCCCCAAGGAAGTAGTGGATGCGCTGCCATTGAAAGGGTTCAAGGCCAGGCTGGATGGAGCTTTGAGCAACCTGACCTAGTGACAGATGTCCCCTCAGGGGTGGACTTGATGATCTTTAAAGGTCCCTTCCAACCCAAACGATTCTAGGATTCTAAGCTGAGGAGAGGTGTGAGCTTGGGTGGGAGGGAGGCTGAGCCCCTTGCAGAGCTGGAGGCGGCTGGTCCAGGTGTCGCAAGTTGAGGAGGCATCACTGGTGGGAACAGGCAGGGAGGGACAGATCACAGCCATCTTCCACACCTGGTGGACATTAGCCCAAGTTCAGCCTGGACAGCGGAGGCAAGAAAGTGAAGAAAGGAGGCAAAAGGGCTAAGGATGGGGGAAGGAAAAGGAAGGAAACAAGGGCTGGTTTTGTTTCTTCATCAACAGCCCTTGTCAGCTAGCGATGGGACGAGAGGGCATGGGCTGAAGCTGCTCCAGGAGAGGTTTAGGTTGGATATTAGGAAGCATCTCCTCATGGAAGGGGCAATTAGACTCTGGAATGGGCTGCCCAGGGAGATGGTGGAGTTGCCGTCCCTGGAGGTGGTTAAGGAAAGATTGGATGTGGCACTCAGTGACATGGTCTAGCTGATGTCGTGGTGTTGGGTCATAGGCTGGACTTGATGATCTCGGAGGTCTGTTCCAGCCTCAATAATTCTGTGATTCTGTGAAGGGAAACCTCATGTTTGGCCATGCCAGAAATGAGCCAGTGGAAGGAGAGGCACCAAAGAAAGCCTGGGAGACGGCATCAAGGTGAATAGACAATGTCTTTATGCACCAACACCCTCGAAGTGAAAATGTTTCGGTGGAAAATTTTAAAAGCGGCAGCTGCAGTTTCTGTTTTGCCCTGCGCTGTTGTTGCAGAGCCCTCAGCTGACAGCACGCTTTGGTTACACGGCGGCATGGAGATGACTGACATGGACACTGGTGTTTGATACGCCGTTGTGAGCCATGAAAAAGCACATCTTAGCCAGGCAGAACATTCAAACTCCATTTACGAGGTAGAAAAGGAACATTTTCTCCATTCCCCAAACTCTCACTTCCTCTGTGTAGCATCGCAAGGCAATTTAAAGGTGTGTTATATAAATATTGTTAGAAGCTTGAAATTGTCGAATTGGGTATTGATAGTAGTTTTTGAAGCGCGGTGTTACTATTTTCATCTCTGTTTTCACTAATACTGCAAAACAAAAAGCACAGGGAGGTGTTCTGTGGTGATGATGGGTTTAGTTCTGCTCCCACTGAATCCCATGTCAGACTGCTGATGTGATGATGTGCTTGGATCTGGGGCACCGAGGGTTGACTGGAATGATCCCTACACCGTGTTACTCGTTAGTGGCAAACCCCTGATCAAATTTTGCAGGGCACCTTGCATAATTCCTGTAAGCGCCAGTAAATCAGCACGTATGACATATGCTGCGGAAAAGCTATTTCAGGAATGTCTCAGGTGTCATCTTCTTACATTTGGTTTGCCTCCCGATGCCAGAAAAGAGGCATTAGTGCTTGTGATCCAGACTGTCGGCTAGGCTGGGCTGATGGGGTAGCTCCATGGCGGCAGATTTGCTTCCTCACTGAACACGTTGGCTCCAGAGAGAGGTAGCTGCAGAGATCAACACACGTCCCTGCACACTTTTTGGTGCAATAAAAGGGTGTGATGACACAAGCTTATTCAGGTCAAAATACAAATCTGGCACATCTTTTGTCGCTGTCTCCACCACCCGTTCTCCAGCTCTCCCAGAGCTCAGAACCCAATCTCCAGCCACACACAGCACTTCTGGTTTAAGGTCGCTGCCTTCTTCACTCTTTCTGCACTTGCCTGAAAGTGGTCAGCCTGCTTGCTGCATCTTTGCGACATGCTTTCCAAGTGAGAGCGGTACAAATAACGTCTGGGGCCAGATTTTTGGGAGTGCTCAGCACTTCTTAACTCTGCTTTAAGCCAGTGGCAGTTCTAGGGGTCATTTCTTCAGTAAACCCCCTGGTTCCCCTGTAATCTCAAGTTCTTTAAGGTTCTTGGTATGTTAGGATGGGGGGAGAGGCTTTAAAAATCAAAGTTCTGTGGACATCTGACACCCAGTTGTTTCTGTGTTCTTTCATCCTTTCTGTCGACCTAAGTTGAAGCTTTTGGGGAAGCTCATCTGCCCTGTTCCAGAACTTCCTGAATATCGCTGTTGAATACATTGGTTGAACAGCCGTGATCACCAGAAGAACTTACCTCGCACTACCTAACATTCCTCACCATGCAAGGTTCTCCACCAGAGGCCAAGAGAAGGTGAGGATGAGGAGAGAAAGAAACTTGCTTCACTTAAAAGCCGTGGACTGGATAACGTAAATGATTAGGATTTAGGATATTTGACTGGAAGAGCTGTGGTTCAATAGCATGAACAGTTCTGGAAAGCCTCCTTCACTTCTGGTGTTCTGCAAATGACTTTCCCAACTCTTTCTAAGCAGGTAGGCACTGCCATGTCCCCAGCAAGAGAGGCTTGGCTGTTTGCTGGAGAGAGACTCTGGAAGCTGAGATTGCTGTAGTCACCTGCAAGACGTTTGCATCCCTCAGACCATTTTGAAAAACCTCAACCACTTTTACTCTTTGGTTGTCAAGCGGATCGGCACCTCTCTGAAGGACAAGTATGCATTCTTTGTACCTTTAGTAAAAATAATCGGGCACAATCCCAAGTCTAAAACACTGGATTATAGTTTTGACCTGCAGCAGTGATGACAAAATGATAGATTTGCAAGACTCAGGCATTTCTCAGAGCACGTGAATTCAATGGGAGTATTACCATCAGCGTCAAAGGGAGCAGGATTGAGCCTGTAACGTGTAGCACTAATGCCTACAACCAAATAAACGTACATTGCCCGCGTTTTCGACCACCTTTTCCATCGTGTCTTGCACTTTTATGTCTGTGCCAAATGAGTGGGTCCGAAGTGCCACCATTTCTGGGGCAGTTCTATCGGAGTGCTGAAAATATAAATAGTGATGCAAGGTGACAAGCTGTTTCCATAAATCAGTACAGCAAGTGAAGAACTGAAAACCTTGAAAGATGAGAGTATAGTGTTAGTGAAGTCCTCAGAAATATTTATACTTAATTTGATCTGCTTGTGGCAACTGGTATTTTTTTACTTCCTTGCTGCGCAGCTCGATTTGATTAAAAATGAGTATGGAATGGCATCTCTTTGGGGAAACACGTAATCCTAGAGTTACATCTTTGTATACTATTTATTTTATGTTCTTTTTGCTGTGTCTGGAACAGTGCACAAGGGCAGCAGTAGCTTTTTTGTCCCCTCTGGTTAGTTCTTACCTGAGTTCTCCACGGAGCTAGAGCTAGTGACAGAGGAGAATGTAAGGTATGATAATAGCCTCCTATTTAACCCAATTGAATTTCCTTTGTTGGCTAATTTTCATTTGTGTTTACATCCTTTTCTAAATTGCTCAGATTTACAACCTTAAACTGCAGATGATGCTTCTTGAGGGGGGGGAAGAGGAATCATCTTTCTGAGTGTGTGTTACATTTCAGAGGGACTAAAGTAAGAGTCAAAATAAAATGTGAATGTCAGTTTTGATTAACAGCTACATCAGAGATGCTTTGTTTCCCAAGTGTGACATGTTCTATGGTCTTCACGTTACCTTGGCCTAGGAAGAGCCTAGAGTTTGGAGCAGCATCGGTGTCCAATTTTAAAGCAAAGAACAACCGAAATTAAAAATGTGATGTTATTCCATACTAAATTCCCTTTATCCTTTAGGTTTTCTTGATTCCTTGCTTGGCGCTTAAGCGTCTTTATCCAAGTGCTAAGTCTGCTGTTGTCAGGATCCCCAGCCATTCAGTAAATAAGGCTCGGTCAGCGTGTGTAAAAACCTCCATTCCCTTGACTATTTCAGGAAGATCTTTTTCAGGCAGCTAAAAAATTCGGAGGATGCTCTCGTGGGATTCCCTAGTCATGATTGCATGGAGCTAAGAAGGCATCTGGATGAACACTGCAAAGTATGAGATCATCTGACAGGGATTCTCAGCTGGAAAAAAGGTACCACGTGCAAATGCAACACTGCAAACACCTGAAGGAAAAAAGAAGCTAAACCTTGATGGTTATTGCCAACCCAAAATACACACGGAGGTCTCTGCCAGGCACAAGCCTGTGTGTCATGGTGTGAGTGCTAATTGTGGCGTGTCTTGAAACATGCAGGTAATTTCCCAGAATATTCTGCTGGGAAAGGGAGGATATGGAAAAGGGGAATGGCTGCATTTTTCTTGAAGTGCATGCTAAAGCTATGCCCCTACTTTATCTCTGCTCTTTAAAATCTGTGTATGTTTGAGCATATTTTGTCCACAACCAAAGTATTTAATGAAATCCCTGCTTTGGCTTTGAATTCAGGCTGGGGCTGGAATTGGTTAGAGAAACTGAACCTCAGCAAAATGTTAGTATAAAAGCAGGAAAACTTTGTCAAGAAACACCCGAGAATATTTTTTTCCTGCTTCTGAAGTAATCAAATGATGTAGCACAGTGATTTGCGTTGATGGGAATGAGGCCAGGTAGTGAATGATTTAGAAGCTAATTGAGGAAAAGACTCAAACATATGCCTAAATTTAAGTAAGAACACCAGAATTACTCATATGCTTAAAAATTAAATATATGTTTAAATATGTTGCTGAACTGGAGCCTGAGGGTCCGGTTTAAAGTTAAAGCTAAACTAATCTAGACAGTAGCCATTGCTGAAAATGATTCGTCTTCTTCTGGTTTGCTTCCCTGAAGTGGCCCATTCTGGAGTAAAAAAAGTGCAGTTAGTTGTCAATAACTGCTGCTTCTTTGACAGCTTGGAAAAGTATTTATTTCTCATAAAAATGCAAGTAAAACAGTTAATACTAAAAATTAGTGGAGATATAGTGAAGCCAGTTTTCGTGCTAACGTGCAGTCGCTATTTGATTTCAGAAGCTACAGCGTGTTAGAGAAAGCATTAAGGGGAGCAGCTCTCAGCTGACTAGGAAGCATTTATTTCTTGTGCTTACGGGCTTCTGCATCCTCCTGGTGATAACTAAGGGTAAGGGAACAGCAAAGCAAATTTGTCACCAAAATCAAGCTGGTTGCAAAGCAAGTGAGAAGACACAGGGTGTTGTGAGACGCTCGCCCTTCGTGGTGGGATCCAGAAGATACCGTAGGCACACCAGCATTGCTGGGGCCTCTTGGCCTCGCTGAAACCAGCCTCAGAGAGATTAGGGCTTCACCACTTCGTGTTTGGCCTTCTGTGAAGGCCGTACTACAAGCAGGAGGACCATACTGTCTCCTGGCAAACTGATGGTTTTTCTGGAATAAAACCATAGAGGTTGAAGGCTGTTCAGAGGACCTGCCGCAAAGGCAGGTGACTTTTTGGGAAGGTCAAGGCTGCCTGGATGTACGCCAGGAAGTCATGGGCTTGGGGAGATGATGCCTTCAGGGTTGCCTGTATGTTTAAGGGTGGTGATAGCAGAACTTGGTCTCTCCGTGCAAACATTTAAAGGCAGGGGAGGTCTGAGGACCCCAGGTGTCCTTCTAGCAAGCTTTCCCTGGAAGGAGAAAGCCTGGAGCCTGTGGATTCGTGTCATGGTCATTTGTGCTGCAGCGAAGCACTTGGCTGCCTGCCTGTGACGGCTTTGTGATAAGACTCTGTGCAAAGATCTAGCATATTTTTAATCAAATGTTTCCATTGGTTTTAATATATTGTACCCATCAGATTACAGTCACTCAGCAAAAATCCAGCCTTCGACACAGTGTCTCATTTATCCTTGTTCCCACCGTGCACCCAGCTCTGCCTTGCTGACGTTGGGTCTGGGTGTACAGTCCTGTCGTGGGGTTTTTTTGGGGGCTGGTGCAATTAGCCCGGTTGGAGCAACCAGGCCAGGGAACATCAAGCAGTAAAATAAAGTCTTGATGACATATTTGAACTCTTGTGGACCATGGGTTATCTGATCTGCAAGGTCATGCTATTCTCTGGGAAAGTTTAAAAGAATCTGCTCCTGTTTCAAGCTTAAAGGGCCCTTCTTGACAATTTTAGAATGTAAATTCAGTTTTTCTTTAAGTATTTGTATTTCTGCATTGATGACTGCTGATTACTGCCTGTATTTTTATTTCCTCTCTTTTTAATTGCTCATCAAAGGCAGAGTAGAATTAGTTTTAATGACCAGAAGGAAAAAGTGACTGCAATAAGTCACTACCAAACTGAATGAAATGCAGAAAGGAAAATAATAATAATCTGAAAATGAGAAACCTAAAAAGAACTTTAAAATTCCTCTTAATAATTTAAGCTGTCAGCAGCAGCAGAGATCAGGAATTATATTTCAGACATGACTTATACCAGGCATGTCTTAAAAAGAAAAGGAGAAAGACAGATTGATAATGCCTGAAGAGATTGTTCCTGGGAGTAAAACAGTGCAGAATTAGGCCCTGGGAAGCCAAGGATCTTTTCCACCATTCAGCCTGTAGAAAAAAAGAAATGATGGCTCTTGATCTTTAGCAGCTCTAACAGATGGGCTCGGGGAAGCAGTAGGAAAATAACATCGTTAGAAGTTTTATCCTTCTGTGTTTCGAAAAAGTCCAGTTGTGCCTCGCTCAAAAGGTTTGCAGCTCTTATATTACAAAGATTTGGTATTAATATGATTAGCTTAACAGTATTCTTCTGTAATACGCATCACAAAGCCCCGTCAGAACAAAATCAGATGCTAAAAACACGGCATAATAACTTTCACAGACCGTTAAGGTTTAAGGCTACGGTGTGGGAGTTCACGACAAAGAGACCCTCCCCTATCAGCATGTACTTTAAATTAGAGGTATTTTCCCCACCAGGCTGTATTTGCTGCCAAGGGCGATGCTGTGCCTTTGTTTATCTTCATATACAGCCTGGCTTAGCTTTGCGGCGGGGTTGTTGCAATGACGTGAGGAATCCTACGGGAAGGGGTTGAGGAGGCTGTTATTTTCCTTCCGTGGGAATCCGAACGTGTAAACTCTTGGCCTTTTTATCCTGGCTGGCTGTGGCAAACTATCACCCCTGTTTCCCTCCTATTAGAGTAACAGCCTTATCCTGCGGGATGAGGTGCGACTTTCCCTCCCCGGTGCCTTTCATGCCACTCTGTTCTGTTGGGAACTAGGATAACGCACGCCCTTTCCTCAGGGATTATAAATTTAATCCCCTTCAGGAGCATGTGGTTTATCTACAAAGCAATGCACTACTTGCGCCATAAAAATTTTCTTATCACCCGGTAGGAATATGGATTCAGATTCATTTATTTGATTCTGTGGAAGTCTTAAGGAAGGATCCTGTTACCTGCGATTATCTCCCTGGGCTGATTTTACCCTGGTATAATCGCACGGGCTCCCATGAAGCTATTTCAGACTCATGTCGGGCATGCGGGGAAAGCTCGAGTGCATGTAATTGATAAAGTGATAGCAAAATGGGAGCTGAAGTCTTTGGTGGGAAAATCTATCATTCTGCATTGATTAAAAGTTTATGATTAATCACTGGCTTGATTGCGTTACCCTTTAATTAAGCTTGTAAGTGCCAAAGAACAGGGACTTTGGTGTGTTTTTTCTTTGTTATCTCCTGACCATGGCTCTGCTGGTGTGATTTTGTAGAATCATAGAATCATTTAGGCTGGAAAAGACCTTTAAGATCATTGAGTCCAACCCTTATGAAAGGCCTTGCATCGTTTTTCGCCTTACTACAACTGTTCCCACCCCTTAAAAGGAAATTATGGTCATATTCTTCCTTGCCGAGGCCTTCGCATTTGGAGCCATTTCAGTGAAAAGCAAAAATGTAGGTGAAAATAGGTGTTGCTTTCATTTATATCACGGAGTTGCCATCCTCAACCTTGGATTCTTTTCTCAGCTTTCCCTGGAGCTCTTGGGAGCCCGCACAGACATCCGTGGGATTTTCTTCCACAGAAAACTGATGCTAACCACAGGTCTGCAGCACAGGCAGTTACCAGTGGTTTGTAGTAACCTTCCTCGGACAGGATCCCGCTGCTCTTCGCAAGCTAATGGAACGCAGCACCACTGACGTGCAGCGAGCGCTGGGGCAGAGCACGGCAGCGACTCAGCACCGAGTGCGTGGATCAGGAGACTTCCGGCCAAAGCCACAGGAGCCGATTCCATCTCCGGTGAGAAATGTCCTGGGATAATAAAGGGCCAGAATGAAAAAAGAGAATTTAAGTTCCAAACGTAGTATCTGGGAGAAGAAAACAAATCTCAGCATGGCTTCTCTGGAGAAATAAAGGGCATTGACAGGCTGAGAGAGTTGAGGTTGTTCAGCCTGGAGAAGAGAAGGCTCCAGGGGGACCTTATAGCCACCTTCCAATACCTGGAAGGGGCAGGAGAAGATCTGTTCTCAAGGGTTTGTAGTGACAGGACAAGGGGTAATGGTTTTACACTAGAAAAAGGTAGATTTAGGTTCGGTGTTAGGAAAAAGTTCTTTATTATGAGGGTGGTTGAGCACTGGAACAGGCTGCCCAGGGAGGTGGTGGAGGCCCCATCCCTGGAGACATTCAAGCCCAGGCTTGATGGGGCTCAGAGCAACCTGACCTAGTTAGAGATGTCCCTGCTTGTTGTAGGGGGGTTGGACTAGATGACCTCTAGAGGTCCCTTCCAACCCAACACATTCTATGATTCTGTGATGCCTGGCAGGCTGAAGGACTTTTGCTGATGGGCTCGTATCTTCTTGTATCTTTTGATATTGAGCCGTATTAAGCCCTTTGCTTTTTTCTAGCATTTCTGATGCTTTTGCCTGTGTCATGCCTGAAGCAGCCCTTTCGATTACTGCAGTGCAGTCGTGTAGTCCCTAAGATCTCCCCCATTCCCTTAGCACCACCAGCACAAGGAGAAACAGTCTTGACAAAAATCCCAGTGAGATTCTGAGTGCACAGCTCCTGCACCGAGAAGTAAAAAACTCAAGTGCAATGTGTGGAATTTGCAAGTGCAGCTCCCCTTCTTCCTAGCCCACCCTCTGTGCTATAAAAATATTTTTTTGACTAGTGGTTGTTATCCTTACAGCAGAAACATAACAGGAACAAAGTATTATTTGAACTATCAACAAGCAAGGGAAAGGCCAGAGCGCATTGCTTCAGGAGGGCTGTCTCACAGATCTGCAAGAAACCTCAGCTCCTGAGAAGGCTTCAGCGGCTGGGGTCAGGAGCAGCCACGTGATGTGATGAAGAGGGACCAGACCCACTCAGGAGAGTGGCTGGCCACGCTGGGTGCCATTGTCATGGACTCTCTTCACACAGTTTAGCCAATTTGCTCCAGATTGTTGTCCCACTCCAGGGACCACACACCATAGGACTAGATGTTGAGTCACCTATTCTCTAAATATCTCAGTCCTACATTGACTCCAGACCTTAGTGACTTAGAAGCAATAGTAGTGAGCACGTCAGTCCCTAAAGCCACCTAAAAATCCAAGCTTTAGCCACTTTCATGACTCATTCACTGTCTAGTAAGAATCAGTCCCAAACCAGAATAGACTGAGACGCTTGATGGTATCAGTGTGAAGATGAGGCGACTTGCCAAGGCAGATGTAGGCTTTCCTTGCATGCCCAGCAGGCAGCCGATAAGGCATCCATCCTTTCACCAGTCACGGTTTGGAAAAGCCACTCTTAAGATTTACCTACTAGAAAATGCAAGCAGGAGTTGGAAGAGGGTAAGGATCAGGCCACAGGTCCACTGTGACTGGCAGTGACCACTGCCAGGCTGCTTCAGACAGTGCTGTCACACCTCCAGTCCTCAGTCCAGTGGAGCTGGCTGGAAACGCTGGTCAGACAGGTCTCTTGTGCTCCAGTGCATCTGACCAGGAAAGCCAGATCGTCAACTCAGGTGGGATCTTCTTTCCTGCTCTTCTGCTGAGGGAAGTTAACATAGTTAACGTGCCCTTATTCACAAACCTACGTCTTCTTTAGAAACTGTCTCTGCTGCCTTTGCTTCCAAGCTGTCGGAGCCCAACCAGCTCGGGCCAGCCCTGGCTTCACTCCTGGTGCAGTTATCTCATCCGTCTGGCTCAGCTGATAAAGAGAGATGGAACTGCACACAGGTATGCAATTTTGGACTAGTCTAAATGATATCACGTAATAATAGTAATGATAATGATGATAACATCATGCTATAGGTGAGAAAAATAAACTATTGTCTCAAAATGTACCCGACAAGCAGTACAATGCAGTGTTATGTACTCAAGAGGGAGAACAGAAGTTACTTCACTCATTTTCATCCCATCCTCTGAGTCTTCTCTAGCCTACGGGTTAAATCTGGGAGCCAGAATCATCGGCATGAGAAAAGTGGTGTGAACATCAAGCTCAGGCTGATAGGAACGACAGGCTCCCACACAGCCCGTACCAAACGATGGTACTATCAGATGGAAAGAGGGTATACGCGTAGTGTGGTGTGTCAGTCTCAGGTAAGCATCTTTGCCATGGTTTCCCACGTCGCTAAGCAGCTTCGTTAACATACCATGATTAACCAGTAGGCTCTGCAAGAGTTTCTCACAATCAGTAGAAATACAACAGAAGGTCTAAAGGACCACAGCAAAAGGCAAATATAATGATGGACGGTAAGTGCGTGCTCAAGCCTCTCTTGAGAACTGTCCACGGCTGTGTGGGCTCCAAAGTGTTGTAAATTCATTGCTAATATATTTGTTTCAGTTTGTTCTGTAGTCAGGTTTAGGAAAAGCAGCAGAAATCTTGATTATTGAAGTCCTGTTATATGTATAATAGAACTTCACAAAGCCACTTTTTTTTTTTTCTCAGCCTGCACAAAATCATCAGTTTCTGATTCTCAGAACAAGACTTGATCGTGAGGTGATTGTAGGGAGAGACCTTTTACCTGAGTCTGTAAAGGCTTTCATAAAATGTGACAGTTGATAAGTGCCTTATCTGGTACGCCAGCTTACTTGGAATTAAATTCAAGTAGAGAAAGATTGCATGTTTTATGATGCTTTCCACCTCTGTGCACCTTTGCCTTTTTACTGTTTTTGCAAAGTTCCACAATTAGTGATGGATTTGCCAACCAGGCAAGTTAGGAAGTTTTTCTCTCTCTATTATCAAGATCAATGGTTTCCTCTCCTTCTAATTGCAAAACCCTTTCTTTATCATGAAAATGTTAAATTCCCATAAATAGTCCCAAAGGTGCAAAGTGCTAAACGAGGCTAAAAACGAAGTGAGAGGAAGTACAATGGGAATAAATAACTCAAATGCAAAGCCTGAATTCTTTCAGGAGGAGAACTTAGGAGGTGCTGAGCACCCCTGAGAGCTGCTTGCATTGATAAAGTTCAGCATGGATGTGCCAAAGCGTCCTACAAAGCCTCTTAAAACAGCCCCTGACAGCCAAAGTCCAAAGCTGATTCAACCCACTGAACTTTAGTCCTAGAGATGGAGGAACAGCTGGCAGATGAAGCTGGCAGATAGCAAAAGCGTATCTTAGGTGGGACTTGTGGTTACTTAGATGCTGTTAAATATTGCCTTTTCATAATTTAACTCCTGAAACCCCCAAATGTTATTCTAGACGTGGTGACACAGAGACCTGATGCAGGGTACGTCAGCTGTGATGTAATATTGACAGACAAATACAGCTATTGTATTCATAAACGTTTGCTTTGCAAAGCAAAGAACATTGTAACAACAGATACTTAATGCTAGACTGCAGCGTAATCAGTGTCTTGGATGAATTGAGAACACAAACAAAAATAGATTAGCTAACAACGAAATTGTGTTTACCTTGCTTGACAGGGCTCGTTCAATGATGAGTCATTTTCTGATCTAATATCGCTACCATCTCTAGTATTGCAGGTAATTGTTACTGCTGAGAGAAAAAGTTCAAACTACCCAAAGAGGCAAAGGAGCGTTAGCATCTCTGCTGTAGGAGCTGCATACTTTCTTCAGCCATGGAACTGGGGTCTCGGCCACCTGGGGTCATCTCACGGGGCTTTTGTGAAAGCAGAGTTATTTTTCCAGGCAGGATCATTTCTGACCTATCCTTCATATAAGCTGTGCTGTCCATGCTCTGCTGCATCCCTTGTCTCCAGTGGCCAAACCTTGGTCTGCTGACCCCATCGGGCTCTTCCCTTATGAACCCTGACTTTATCTACCCTGTGGTGACAGCAGCTCACGTTGCCAGCTCTCCACACCAGCCAGCACAGGTCTTGATGGCAATGTACATGGAGCGGCCCAGCGCTCAGGACCGGCTAGTAGCCCAAATATTTACCCAGGGGCCTGGGTGGTTTTGCTGGCCACGGTATGTTCAACACCGCAGCCAGCAATATCCAAGCTGGCGAGCTCAGGCATGTCTTCACCAGCTGCATTACTGCAGGGACCGTCGCACTGCCGTATCTATTTGTTGGTAATCAATGGGGATGAGTAGGAAGCTCTATCTCCAAGCATTCTTCTTCAAGGATTAAAAGTGTTCTGCATTTATAATGGAGAGTAATCACCTTTTCGGAACATAGTTGTCAACATGATTTTAAATACTAAAGTTTAGCACTGAGGTCAGTCGGTTCCAGGTGGAAACGTGCTATGGGAGGCAAATACTCAAAGCAAGAATGGGCATGAATGTGATTGGGCTTGATTCTGATCAAGTTTACATGTCTTTAAAGGCCCAGCCCAAAGCTTGTGAAAGTCACTTGACTGACAGAAAAAAATCAGCTGAAGTCAATGGGATTACCCTGCTGGGTATGGGTGAGATCAAAACCCTGATTATTATCTTTTTGTGGTTTTCCTTTTTGCATATTGAGAGGGAGTCAGTGTGAAGGGCCATTGATTGTTTTGTAAAACAGCCTTCAGATTCAGTGGGAGTCTGCTTGCCTGCGGATGGTGGGCAGGATATGGCCCATAAGGTTACCGGGAAGCTGAGGATTCATCCCTCGGGACGTGCACTGCATCTCTTTGGGTTTGCTGCCAGAGGTAATGGGGCAGTTAAGAGCTTTTGCATAGAGAGCCCAGCCAGGCATGAAAATATAAAATGAAATGAAAAAAGAATGAGTAAAACCACCGCATTCTTCGGGGGAAATGCTCACGGGTGACTTCTCACTTACCACCTTGGTCTCTTGTTCTGTCAACAGAATCAATTACTTAATTTTTTTTTTCTTTTTTTTTGTGCATGATGACGATGCGTTCATGAAAAAGAAGTCTATGGAAATCCTGAATACCAGTAAGTCAGAAGGATGCAAAACTGCAGTTTTCCCATGGCCTGAAAATGACTCCCTCCCTGGCTTAGGGCAGCCACAGGTATGCTGTTAATTTTAAGTCCTCTTGCCAGAAGGCTATAAAATGTCTTTTCATCTTACGTTACATAAGTATCCAACAAATAAGAAGACTGTTATTACAAAGGCAACCACACCAAAAAAAAAAAAGGTTTCATTTACTCTGAAAACCTGCATTAAAGTCTTCTGATGTCTCTGTGTAACTTGTAGGTTGCTGAACACTGTTGGAGAGGAAAATTCATTGACTTTTTTTTTTCTTTCTTTTTTTTTCAAGAAAAGGAAAAGTCAGTTTGATGCAACACCAAACTGGGATGCTACTAGAAACCAGGTGAGAAAACTTCTGTTAAACATTACAGTAATAAGATGAGCTTCTATATTCTCTAAGCATACCAGAAGCATTCTGGAAAACAGTGGTAATATTTAGCACTCTCTAGTTAAACATTTTGGTGATCCTTCTGGACTAAACAGAAAAGATCCAGATATGTCAGGAGTGAAAACAGTGAGGTGCTAAGTATATCTTGAGAAAACACAGCTGAGTCTGAGGATCCTCAGGACTTGTGAGAAAGTGCACAGCAGCCACAGAGAAGGGTCTTTAAAATCCTTAAGCTTCTTGTCACCAAAGAAATAATTCTGCTTGGCTTCGTTGGGTGCTGAATTGTCGTTCTGCGCTTTGAGACCATTTTCTCCAGGAAAACAAAATATGGCTTTGTGTCAGTAAGGTAAAGGCATCGTGACAGAGAGATAAGGCATAGGAGGATGCCTCTGTGAAGGTGATTCAGCTTGTGTTCAACATACCTCGTAGTAATTACGGCATTCTTCCTGAAGTTGTTTAGTTGTATTATATCTTTCTGTGTCTTCGTAAATTAATAGGCATCAGGTGTATTTAAAGTATATCCTAAGTCAGTTAACTTCCAGGCACTAAGGCATCCTCACCTGCTCATTTCACAGGCGAAAAAAAAAAAACCAAACCCTAAACAATAGACATCACCATGTGCCTGTTGACATCCTGCTTGTGAACCAATATTGTCACAAGCAATAGGCTCAGAAAGAACAGAGCAATCGATGAATATGAACTGACTTACACTAGGCTAAAATTAGGGCTAATATCCTGATTGAAGTTATTACAATTAACTAAATAAATACGCAGTTAATTATTTTCGTAATACCATTGTGCCTAGAGGCCACATCAGCGACTGAGAGCCATCCACACTAAGAACTGCAAATATATTCAGTTAAGATACAGCCCTGGTCTTGAGCAGCTTGCTCTTTATAGAGACAAAAGAAACAAAGGGCTGGAGACAGAAATCATTCTTTATTATCTCCGTGTCATAGGAGCAGACCCAGAGAAATTGAATTGTCTTGCCCAACACTGTGTAAGAATTATTTGGCAGGACTGAGAAGCAAATGGAGAACATCAGTATCCACTTCACAAGCCTGCCCACCCTTTCTCTACACAAACTCCTCTTTTTTTTCTCAGAAGACTTCTCATGCACAGAACAGCTCTGGACTCTTGTTCCTCTACATTACATTCCTTCTTTTTCAAACGCAGCACAGTACATATTAGCTAGAGTTTTTGGTTTCTCCTGGCGGCTGCTGAGCCTGTGTCTTGTCCATCTCACCAGCGTGAAAGACACCGGAACTCTGCATTAACAAATGATATTTCACTAGCAGAAATTCAGGGCCTCAAATGCACAAACCCCTGAGCATCCACATTTCTGTTGCTCTCACTTGGTTTAAGAGCTCATGCACATTCCTCCTCAAATCTAGTGCCAAGCTTTGCCTCCTTTGTGTACCTTTGGAAGTCAGCTATGCAGAGAAAACTTTTTAAATCTCTCTTCTAAAATGTGTCTTGTAAATCCAGAAATAGCCCATTCTTTCAGGTCAAGGCAACACTTACAGCCTCATCTCTTGGAAATAAGCCTCAAAATCGTACCTATGTAGCAAATACTTTGGCTGCATTACTTGTGTCACCATTAACCTTTCCTGATGAGTTTCTTCTGCATTATGTACTTGCACCTATAGGCTATATTCCCATTGAAGCAGAAATTGTGCTGCGTGCTGATGCCTTTTATCTGCTG
This sequence comes from Eurystomus gularis, assembly GCA_013400335.1. Classification (NCBI taxonomy): domain Eukaryota; kingdom Metazoa; phylum Chordata; class Aves; order Coraciiformes; family Coraciidae; genus Eurystomus; species Eurystomus gularis. Next base: position 125,586 of record VZZY01002630.1, read on the forward strand.
AAAAAAAAATAGATATAAATACAGAGTATCCAGTATGTGATAACTCTGTTTTCAAACAGACACCCTGCAGGGGTGTCTTCAAGCATTATAGACCAAGATACTTGCTTTGGCCTTTCTTGCTCCTCTTCTTTCAGTCAACCTTGCTTCTTTCAAAATCAATGATAAAATGGTGCTGGCTTTAACTTAGAATTAACAGGCTTTAACTCAGAATTTCATCTTCTATCTCCAGACAAGCAGTGCAGCGATGTCACTAGTGCATAGTTCTCCAAGTTTCTTTCCCCCTTTCTCTGCAGAAAACAAATCTCAGAAGAAAGCTGGAAATCATGAGGTTTCAAAAGTGCTGTTCCTACATCTTTACCAAACAACCTCAAATTTTGTTCCAGGCTTTGACAGATTCATTTTGTAGTCAATCAACTCATACTTGTGGATTTGAGGAGGTTCGAATAATTGGCTCAAGATAAATAGTCTGTTCTTCCTGTAATCTTAACTGTGGAGTTACTTGTGATTATTTGGTAATGAAAATTTCCTTTTCCAGCAGTTTAGCTACAAAATATGACTTTGTGTAAGTCCTTGAGTCCATCTGGAACTCCAACAAGTCCACATCTGTGCCATCTTCTTGGCCATAAAGTTATTTTCTGCCTCTTTGCCAGACTGAAAGTTCTAGGAAAGGCATCTACAAATTAACTGCACACTGTATCAAACAATAATTTTTCCCAGATAGCCACATGTCTGAAACAAAGTCTTCCTTTAAATAGCATGGATGTATAATTCGAATACATGTTTATTTTCTAGTTCTGGAATGTGTATTTACCTGAAACCCTGCAGCTTTAAGGACCGTGTTGTGAACAGAAGAAAAAGACTAGCAGCATAATAGATGGCCTAGACATCTCCCTTTTTGAAGTCTTCTGGCTGAGAAAGTGAAAAAAAAGAGTCCTCTGTGTGTGATGAATGCAAGAACCAGGTTTCCGAGCATGGAAAGAGCCTTTAGAAACACAAGTGAGGTTTTGATCCTTGGCCCCAGTGTCATCCATCGTGGAAAGCTTTCTGGTTTTATTGTTTTAAACAGGTCAGCAACAGTGAGATGGGAAACTGTAGATTTCAAAACAGAGTCTCTACAGTGTTTCAGCAAAACATCGCATAATTTCAAGTGGAAATTCAATATTGGTCCTGGATCCCTTGCAAATTACCTCGCCTTTTGCCAGTGGGAGCCCCAAGTCTCTGAAACAGCAGCACCTCCTGATTTACAGTGGTAAGCACGGAGGAGACCAGAGCTCTGGTTCCCAGGGGGTCTTCTCAGCTCTCAGGCCTGGGTCCTGAGTGCAGGATTGGGGTTAACGGCATTTGTTTTGCTGCTCCTCTCCCACCTTCTCCAAGCTCGTGCTGGAAGGTAGCTCCTGGATCCCAACACCTCTGCGTGTCCCAGCTGCCCCATGGACATTCGGGGCTCAGACCTGGAGCATGCAGCCGCACCATGGGTTGCACATGACCACGATGTCCCTGACTCCAGATTGCCACGGTGAAGCAAAGTCCTCAGCCATGAACGAAAAATATTTGCCGTTTTCAGCTCCATGTCACATTAATGGACATTTTGCAACTCGCCCAGACCGACAGGGTTAGGACTGTGTATTTGCTGGTGTGAACAGGAACACAGCAGCTGTTTTGCTGTTTCCTGCATTTAAACACAGTGAAAATATGATCCGGGCATTCTGTAATGCTATTTGTTGACACTCTTTCTTTAGGAAAGTAATTCGGGAAGAACAACAAAGAATCCTTCTGCGAACTTCCTTGCAGAAAAAGGTTGTGGTTGTCTTGCCAGCTCTCAAAATTAAAATTATGTTCCAGTCAAAAATGCCTATTCAGAGCGACATCAAAGAGAAAAATGCGAGCAGGTCAAGGAGTTTAATTTCCATGGCACTTGCATTTGTGATTCACATGTAGGGCGTAGTAATGACTTACATGCCCATTGGCAAGAATGTAATAGAAGGCTAGTGTGAATAAAAAGAAAAATGAATTGGAGGTAACAGTAGCGGGCCCAATTCTATATTCAGTCGGATGCGCGGGGCTCATTGAAGTTGGGCAGTGTCACATAGAGCACGATCTGGTGGTCGTTCTCACAGCAGCACGTTCATGAATACGTACCTTGTGGAGCACCCTCGCAGTGGCTGGTAGCCTGGGCTGAGGCTTTCAGAAATGAGCAGCGGTGCTGCCCTTTGGGGATATCAAGCCAAGATGCTCACGGGGGGGAGGGCCTGATGCCAGAGGGCTCCTTTTCAGTGTTAGAGACCAAGTCTCTTTATTGTACCTTCAGCTGAACATAATACATGCTTCCTGAAAACCTGGGTCTTGGGGCACATTTCCTGAATCCTTTGAGGTGTATTTTCGTACCAGCTTTTTAACTTCTCGAAATCTCTAGTTAAGGTGAAGGGCTGTATCTTGAGGTATGAAAGCAGGAGGTATGTAAGCTTTTTAACAGTGTCTGTATATTCTCTTACTACTCCTTATTTGCTTTTCTCATGGGACGATCCAACTAGGCATTACAGACTGTTGATAAATAGATTTTCAGCCCATTTCATTTAACCATTACTGCATTTCCATATCAAAGATTTTGCACTTGGCATGCCCGAGCCTATTTTATTTGTAATCTTTTCTCAAATTAGAAGTTTGGAATGTTTTTTTCATTATGTGTTTCATCTGCAATGTACTGCCTTCGTGTTATTTTTTAAGATGAGATCTTATACGCTACCTCAAGTCATTCTACAACTCATTGGCTCTTATTTATTCTGGCCTCCTAATCTAACACAATTTCTATGTTGAAACTTGTTGCTATTTTTTTTTTCCAAGGATACACCATATGATGTTAAGCATGTGCTGTATATCAAAGTGCAAATATAAACTAGTTGATAGTCTCTAGTCACACCCTGCATAGGTGTGGTGGTTGGGAATTTTTTGCTTTCTGGCTGGAGATCAGAATGTGCTCAAACATGGCTCCGCATACAGGATCCTGGTTGGGAGAGAACTGGTTGGGGCTTTTTGTTGGTTGTATGCCAGGTTGGGTATGTTGTTGGAAGGGTTGGGAGCTGAATAGTTGTACTGTTTCCAGAAACAGATTTTTACTTGTTTGGCTATATTTAGAGCTGCAATCGGGAGATCTGAGGGTATGATAATCCACTGCCTTACTGTCTTTCCTTCTTTCTCTTTCTCTCTATCACTTTGCGGACAAGAGGATGGAGAAGCTTAACTCTAATGTCAGCCTAAGGCATGGTGCAGAGCTGCACTACTCCAAGAGAAACTCCAAGGGGGAAGTATGACTCAGAGAGCTGCAATTCCTTCCACGGTTCCTCCTTGTTCCAGCCAGGGAAGTCAGTTACTTCGGTATTTGTGCTGTTAGACTGAAGCTTACTTCTCCTCTTGTGCTCACAAGCCTCAGCCTGCAGAGTAGAAAGAAGAGGAATAAGGGTCTGTGCCAGAAGCAAGGTGGCACTAACTTGGGAAAGGACGTTTGGCTGCCTTTGACACCTCGGTTGCCCAAGTGAGGCAGGGTCCACTCCAGCTCGGTGTGGATTTTCACTGTAAGCGGTCACCTCATAGTCATTTTGCAGAGCTATACGTGGCTTGCCGATCATTGTACAGAGATATTGGTGGCTGCCTATCTTGTCAGGCATCTTTTATCAGGAGCAATGCACAAACTGGTGGACAGTTTTATACTGTTTTTTTTTCCTGCACAGATTCATAGAATCATAGAATGCCAGGTTGGAAGGGACCTTGAGGATCATCTAGTCCAACCTTTCAAGGTAAAAAAAAAATATAATAGTTTAAGTGAGTTGGCCCAGCACCCTGTTGTGCTGAGATTGTTCCATCATGCTGATCTTCTTGCTTGGTTTTCATAGTCTTTCATTCAGTAAGATGTGGTCACTATCAGGCTAAAGCCCAGCTCACCAGAAGCTTCTGAATTGCCTCTCAGACAATGCTTCCCACTGATTTTTATTTTCCATAGCAATAGTTTGTTGTTATTATACTCAGAGACGGACAATAATTCTCTTACCAAAACAGTACAGAGTACTCACAGTGAAATTCTCAAAATCAGTATTTCTACACTGGTAGGGCAACTCTAAGGCCTAAGAACACCAACTGACGTATGATCGAATTGCAAAGGATGCACATGTCTATTCATTCTGCTCACATCAATGTGCTTTGGGGAAAAAAAAAAAAAAAAGAAATTCACAGCTCTTTTTTTTTTAAAGATACTTTTGCATGGAAGGACAGCAGAGCAGAAATACTGCCATGCGGAGGGACCTTCAGTTGAGCACTATTTTAAAAGATTGGATAATATGACAGTGAAATGCTATGTTAACTGAGACAGTCAAATGAGAGCACGTGCTAAATGCTTACGTGATGCACTGGCCTGAAAGATAAACGGGGTCAGGAAAACAAGAGAGGAATAATCCACATGCACATCAACTAGATGAACTAGGTCGGAATAAAACCTCAGTACTTGTTACTACACCCTCTAGGATTACCAGGGAGAAGTTTTCAGGAAGTATCTTGCAACTTAAAAAAACAAACCCCAACAAACAACAAACCAGGAGAAAGAATCGACTTCAGAAGATAGATCTGGCCCTCATCTGGTGTTCAGCAGCACAGATACACACAGAGTCTCACACTTCCTGAGTTACAGCAGTTTCAAAAATAGCCTGAGAAGGAAGATTCAGCCTATTGGACCAACTTCTGCTTTCAGTAAAGTGGACTGGACGTAGAGCTGGATTTATGCCTCCCTGTGTGATTTTGGGTACTGACATGTATAAAGCTCATCCTTAGAGCTTTGAACGGCATCAGAACTAACTCACCTGTGTGTATCTGACAGATCTACAGAAAGAGAAACACTGTTTGTTTGAGCTGGTCTTTATTCCTACACTGGAAATAAAGTGATGTAAAGGAAACGTGCAGTTCAAACGTGCAAAAGTTGCTTTTACTTCTGCACCTGTTTATTCAGGTATTTTGAAGAGTCTGAGTTAAAATAATCAGTTGAGCCTTTTGGACAACTTTGTACGAAAGCCTTATGTGGCTAATTCTTAAATATCATCAGACAGCAGGCTAATTGTGTCCAAGTGCACATTGTTGCCCCAGGTAGCAGATAACTGCCTGTGTTGAAATGATGACTTGGGAGCGATATCCTTGTAGACAAGGAAATATCATCTTCCAGCCCTGCCGTGTCTTGAAGTAATCTGTGAGAACTCTCTTCAGCTGAATGCCTGTGCTTAGCCAAGGTATTAGACACATTCAGGATGTATTAAACTCTTACACCTTCTAAATTACTCGATGGGTTTGAGTTCACATAGCTAGCTAATGCGGTCTAGTGCTAACAATGACTGAATATGCTGAGCTGCCAGGAATGTCCCTTCTCTAGGTATGTCGTAAACGTGCTGAGCTCTGTTTGATTATACAGATATGCAGTGGACACCTTTATCACTTGCTGTAGTTACTGTCCTCTCCCCAGTGCTTAATAATATGGAATATGGCTTTTGAAACGGGATAACACTTTGGAATAGCAAACATTCACATTTCACACTTCGGCAGTTCTGAACACATAATCAAAAATATGGGAAAAGAACCTTCAGTGGATCCAATGGTGTGCCCATTGGAATAGAAATAAATTCAAAATAATTCCAGGAAGACAGAGGAGAACTTACTCTCCCTGCTAAATACTACTTTAACAAACTCAGCTGGATGATTCGCTGTGAATAATGCAGTGAAAATGTTATCTGTGTTCTGTATAGCCTTCCTTTTTCTTTTCTCCATATTCCTCTTTCTCTTCCTCATCCTCTTTTTAACCTTTTCAACCTTCTGTTGCTATGCATAGGAGACCTAAGAACCTAAGTGAAAGCATACATGAGCAGCAGATGATAGAGTTAGCAGTTTGGCCGGCACAAAACAAGCAATTGCTGGAAGAGCAGAAGGTGGTACCAGCAAACACCAATAATCGGTATTGATATCTGGCATAGCTGACAGAGGAAGGGTTCATTCCTTGCATTGTTTCAGTTCCTGAGAGTGCCCCTTGCCTTCTACACTGTATAATACAGCCTGGATAAAATGCGGCTACAAAAGGAAAAAGGTAACACTGATCCTGCTCTAAATAGGATTTATTGCTCTGCTCATCACAGCGGCGTCTGAGAGCGAGATATAGTATTGCTGTTGCAGTACAAAGTTCATGGAATATCAAGTGTTGATAATCTGTGCTCAGAGTCTGTGAATGTACGTACAAATGGATCAGATCCACAGCTGGCATCTGTCTGGCTCCAGATCTGGTCCAGTAAGTTTCTAAAGGGTAGTTCACGACAGACCATTGAAAGCTTCCAAAGACAGTCCCAGGGCACATGACAGAAATGGCCAAGTGGGACAGCACAGTAGAAGAAAGAAATCCTGTGGATTCATTTCTTTAAAGCATAGAAGTCATTAATCATTTCTATTCCTTTCCATTTGAAACAGCTGCCTGCCTGCATTTGCTCAGTAACTGCTTTCCTAACCACACAGAAACGACACTGTGGGCCCCAGAATGCTCGTGCTTCCCGATATTAATAAACAATTTCCCTCTTTCACTGTGTCAATGAGAGCACGTTAACATTCTTAGCATCTGGTTTTGGTAGTGAAATAAAACCCTAATGTTTCCACACACTATGAATTCTTCCCAAAAATCTTTCTTGTTACTTCTCCACCGAGGCTTCAGAAGTTCAAAAGTTTGCCCTGAGAAATCTGTGGCCTTCTACCTGTCTCCTGTGATGTAGGCTGTTGCTCTTTATCAAGTCGGAAATTAGTCTCTCCTGTTGTGCTTATTTGCTCATCTTCTTGGAAACGGAGTCACACGTCTCACATAAGCTTGTTCCTTCAAAAACCACCACGGGCAATTGCGATGACTGAGATGCCAGCCAGCAGGTGGAGACGCATGAAAGCAATCTCGATTCATAGACAGGCTGCTTTGACATTGCATTCCCATAGCCCCAGCCAAGCACTCCAGCGAGCCTGAGCCAGAAAATATAGCTATTGGTTTCATGGAAAAGTTCAGCATTAAAATATTGGATGGCTGACAAACATGTGACGGAGCAGCTACTGCTGTATGACTGCTCCGCACAAAGAGCCATCCCGGCAGCACCTTTCATGTATCAGTGAGCCGTGGAGGGAGGGAAGCCTTGCTCCTGACTCTGGCCTGACCTTGATTCATTCAGTTTGTTCAACAGTTTAGAGCTGTCAGCGTCAGCTCTGCTGAGTGATGCAAGGAGCCACACGCACGCTCCGGCTGATGCATACTCGCTTTTGGCCCTGTGCTGCACAGCGATGGGGCTCTGATGGCTCACCGGCAGCCTTCGCCCAGATGCATTTCCACCTCTTCGCTGGAAAAGTGCAGCTTGAGATGGTATGAAAACAGCTTTGCTTCCTCTGTTCCTTTCATGACTCCTCCCACCCAGTGTTTCCTCTTTCGGAGTGGAAACACCATTGTAATGGCTATTTCTGAAATATCCCTGCCAAAATCAGGAAGTGCAGAGGGATACGTAAGTATGAGGAGGGGGGAAAGGAGTTTGCGAGTTATTTTGGGAGTGGGGAAGTTGTTTACATGAGTTTGGGACAAAAGCTGAGGACAGTTGTGTCTTGTCTTCAGTTATTAAGTTTCTCGCTCTAGTCTCTCTGCTCTACAGAAGCTATAAGAAACTGCAGCCCTGGGTCTGCAGAACACCTGATGTGAACTGATGGTCTTCAGAGGAAAAATGCCATGTTAAAATACAATACGCTCACAAAATTAATCCCTTTTATACCAAAACTCATTGCTGAGACTGTGGAAGACAAATTTTAGCTGACAACAGCGACAGCATACATCAGCATGCACATGGAGATATGGAAAGAGGGCAGGAGACGGTGTGAAATCAGTAGAACTTTGACAATCTACAGAAATCATCTGCAAACATTTTGAAAGATTCCGGTGTTTGAACACATAGTGTACTGGCAAATCAGATTCATCGTGGCCATAGTGGAAAACACAGTATCTTGTTTTGCAGTTACAGACTCCTCAACGTTTAATAATTTGTAGTGAGTTTAGATGAATTACTGGAGTTTATTATTATTTCTTGAGTTGGAAAGACTCTTCAAACCTTGCAAATTCAATTTTAGTGTTTCTAAAGAATTGCATTTTGCAGCTTTTCCATCCTTGTGGATTCTTCTCCTCCCCCTCCTCTACCTCGCCTCTTGCACTCTTCTCTTTGGAGAGCAGAGTTTAACATGCCATTGAGGAGATAGCCTGCATGCAAAGTCCCTCAAACATAAACATACTTAAAGAACAGATTCATCACAGCGTGTTTCCAAATGTGGAGACCGCATTCCATCTGCACCCTTATCCAATGGTCATTAGCTCAGATGTTGCATGGACATTCTTTAAAGTGAAGATTATGCAAACATACATACTGCTCAACAGTGATTCATCAGCTTCCAAGCTCTCTCTGCTCAGCTGAGCTCAAAGTGACTCCAGCTGGGGACATGGAGAATGCCGTGCAGGAATTTGCTACCTTGAGCCTGCAAAACTGTCTTCAGGTGACTTCTGTGGTGATTAGGAAGCCTCATGTTCATATGACCCGGCTAGTTTTCTGCAACTGTCCTTTTAAAGGTTTGTTTTATCAAATAAGCTCTGCATAATTATAAGAGGTTTGGTTTTTTTCTTTAGACCCTGGCCCTGATTTTCCACTCAGGTTTAGAGCACTGTGACATCAATGACTTCTGTGCCATCACCCCAACAGAAGAATCAGAGGCCATATGAGCGTGCCTGGCAGTAGTTTATGGATGACAGCGGTCACACATGCAGCTTGGCGATAAGGCGAGTTATCACCATCACTCCTTGACCTATTTTTTTTAGCTTGTAAATGACTGGGTCTGACTTCCCAGCCGCAAACTGAAGATATTGTTTATTGATCTATTGTATGGGATTGCCTTGAAAGAGTTAGCATTTATCTTAGGTGACTCACCGATTGTTCTGATGATGGATGTGTCCTCTCCTCCTCTGTGTGTGAATGTGTGTGTCTCTCCCACTCTCTATGTGCATATTTAGATATATAAATATATATATTTAATGGTTCACTTTCATGACATTCTTTCGAGTATTTCTTTTGAGGATTGTTTTCTAACAAATCACTATTGTCAAGCAAAAGTTACTGAGGCAGAGAGAGAAAAAAAAACCTGGATTACATAGGGAGCTACGAAAGGTGTCTGAAATAAAGGAGAACTTATTATTTATGGCTGTGGGGTAAGGGTGAAGAAGGAGAATTGCATTCAAGTGCTGAATTATGGGGACATGCTTCGTATGTTCTTGGGAAGCTGCTTAATCTACATGGTGATTCAGTTCCCTGTTTATAACATAGGGACAATGCTTGACAGTCTAGTTAATAAAAAAAACCCAGAACTATGAATGAATATGGACTGTGGGCATGACGGTGATGACAGCTTACTCAGAACATGCACAGTTTATCCCTCCTGGCCAGACCTTCCTCTTGGATACAATTTTGGATCCTGCCTTAAACAATATTCTGTTGCAGACCTTTAAAAATGTTGGTGGCACCTATTCAGACTGGAATTAGGTCCTCATTGGGTTGTGACAGAAGACAATGAAATGAAACCAAAGGACATAATCCCAGTGTAGAGTTTTAGGGCAAAACACCAAAATAGTTGTCCCAGGACAAAGTAGGTCTCTTAACAGAGCTGTATCTGCACCAATCAAATGTATTACTGAAGTAATGAATTTCTTTTGAAGTATCACTTTGAAAGATATTTTGGAAGCACCTAACTTGGCTATAACAAGTACCGCTCAATCTTTGACGTCTACTTCCCCAGAGTATCACGTAAGAGCTATTTAATGCAAAATACAGGTTGCTGTAAATTTTATCTGAAGCACAGTTGCGTGCATTTTCAGATCCCTTTATTCCATCGTTAGTTTTATGGGTCAGATGGACGCATCTTATACCTGTATATTAATGACAACATTTGGTTTATGCTATAAACTTCTCCTCCCGCAAGTACGTGGTGGTGTTGTATAGAATGCAGATTCCCATAATCATTTCATATGTTTTCAGTCTTAAAAATAAAGTTTATATAATGAAAATACAATATAATTATACACATGAGAGTTCTGGTTTGGAAGAGGTTCAGCAGAATTCTTTGATAAAACAAGCCCCCAACCACAAAAGCTACATACAGTGATTTGACAGTCAAACATATATAATCACTTAGGCTAAATTAAAGGCAGTGTCACCACGTTAAAAGCAGCACATTGAAATCCCTTATGTCGCTTTTGGCCAACAAGTGACAAATACTGTAACTCCAACCAAACGCATCCTTGAGTAAACTTTGAGCAACTTTTTAAAAAGGTGCTTGGGGGGAGTGGTGAGTTATATAAAGAAATGGGAGTGCAAAGGATACATTTATATGGGGTTAGTTTATGCTGCTAATTGAGCTCTCTTACACAGTTAGCAGCCTGGTCCTTTTCTTTTTGCTCTCCTTCAATTTCTAGTACCCAGAAATGAACAATATATGAGGGTTGTCAGAGCAAAAAAAAGTAATCCAGAATTATCTCATTAGGCAGAACAAAGAGTTTGCTATCTGTGAAGTTAAGCACCTCATTGCTTAGGTGGTATTTTCCACCTGCTGTTCCTGCTAACATCTCTTCCCAAAACACACAAACCCTTTTTCACTCCATCAAAACTGCCTCTTTGTGTAGAAGCTTCATGGGCAAGATCCTCCATGGATACAAAATTTTGTAGCTCCACTGAGAGCAGCAGGATGATGCTGATTTACACCAGATATGGATCTGGTTCACAGCATGTTTCAGTCTGAATTCACAAAGCATAGAGTAATGTGAAACAAGGAAGTGACTTTTGTAAAAAGCATTTTGGAAAGGAAAACCAAAAATGATGGATGTACCATTGGGGCAGAGGGAGTGGAGCCCGCCTCAAAGAAGACCTTGTAGAGCTGCCAACCTTCCCACAAAATGTGCTGCTGCTCCCAGAGAGGAGGGGGAGGCTCCCCCAGGACAAATGCAGCCACACCAAGCACCCTAATAACTACTTTGTAGATATTTTTATGTACCGTCACATCAAAACCAGACAGAACTTCCAAAACATTTGAATTCAACCCGTCACTGATTAATGGAAGGAGGAGAAGGAGAATGGGTGGGAAGAATAGTCATTGTGAACTGCCATAACACTGGGCAGTAAGCCATGCTATTCAACAAATGAGACAATACATTAAAAAATAAAACTTTGTTTTCAGGGGCCTTCTATATATATCAAGAGCTTGATTCACAGACCACTGAAGTTAATGGGAATCTTTCCTTTGACTTTAACCAGCTATTGGTCCAGTTATTCCAAAAGATGAGTTAATACAGCTTTGTGCTTACTCAGTGTCTCAAGATTAGAAAAATCAACAACTAATAGCAACTAATTACTCCAAATACCCCATCATTTTGCCCACCTGTGTGTGCTGCATTTTGCTGTGGAAGCCATTAGCATGAACCAATACATGGAGAAAAGATTTAATAAGAGACGTGAAGTGTTTTTTGTTGCTTCCAAGAAAGAATAGTCAATAATTTATGTTCCACCTGACGTTTAAAGCTCTGCAAACAGTATTATTTGGGAAAAAAAAATAAATCTGATTTTCAAATATTGCATACCTTTTTATAGCTTCTTTCTGCTTCTTTCCGCTTCTTTCCCTCTGGAAGCAATTAGCTCAATCATATTATAATTCTTGCATCTTCTGCTATACAACTGGCCATATTACCATTTGTTGTGCTGGTTCAACCATCATCATTTTATGCTGCCATCAGTTGCCTGATCACACAGTCCAATGCTGAACTCAGCAACATCCCCTCGGAAGTCTTCTTTCAGACAGTCCTGCCATAGGTTCGGCTACTCCGCTGCTCACTGTGGTGCCAGCATCATCTGCTAGACACAACGGACAGAGATGGCTCCTCAGTGGCCCTCCACATAGAAGGACACCACCGAGAGAGCTCAGCAAGGCACATCCAGCCCCAACAGAAGCCACACCAAACAGGAAGCTCCTCCCATTTGTCAGGTCCTGGTTAATATAATTCTGGCCTCACCCACCACCCCAACCATGACCACCTGGGTGAGGGCAGAGACACAGGTGGGCCAGGTTCTGCCTCTGGAACATGAAGCCAATAGAAAAACCAAAACATTCTGCTAGGCTGTGACTCATCCACAGGTCAGCTCCAACTTGGGGCTCCAGCACTTCACCATTGCAGTTGAACAAGCAGCAGAGCCACTAGTCCTTTGTGAGGAATGGGATTGTTCAGTTCAGTAGGAGTTTGGGGTGGGGATAGTAAATCATCCTCTTCCTGATCCACATGTGCTAATGGAAGAGGTGACCCCCCTCCTTTTACCATTACTTTGTTACCAATCTGCTGCCAGAGAAGGCACTATGAGAACTTCAAAGTACGTGGGACAAATTAGCTATGCAAAGTTAAATTCTCTTATCTAATTCTCTATCAGGGGAATTAATTTCTCTTGAGGCCCGTAGTAAATTTTACCAAAGCTAGCTCATCAAGAAAGGCTGAACTGTGAGGGTACCTAGGACAACTTGCTGCTTTCACAGGTAAAGAAGTGTGGCAGCTCTCCTGAGATATGCTCAATGGGTGGCAAAGAACCTAGAGGGATCCGGAAGGAAACCTCTATCAATAACCTTAATGTTAGTCCCCAGAGAAAACAGGAAAAATTCCTCTTTCTCTCTTAAAGGTATTTCCTCTGGCATGTCTTTTGGCCAAACTTTTTTAACCGTGCAAGATGCACCACAGTTACAAGCTCTAGATCAGATTCCTCCCTCATAACCACCAAAAAAGGGTGGAGGGAAAATACTTTCTGTAGTACAATACCAGGTGAAAGCTGGTGACATTTCTGCATGCTCAGAGTCTGGGGTGGTTGGAGCCTTAGACCTGTTCAGCAAATCTTTTTATGAACCTTCAAGGGTTCACAAAACTCAACAGTTTTCCAAATAAGCTCAACCATGTAGACCACACTTTCATTACACAAAGGGCTTCCCTGATATGGCTAAAATAAATCCCACTGTACCAATTCCACCCCTTGTGTTTTCATTCATGTGATCACTTTTTTTTTTCCCCCTCATATGTTTGTGACTCGTTAACAGAAAATATTTAGTGTTGTTAAGGATCAGGACTACAGACTCTTCTGGAGCAGAGCTTTGTCAATGAGTCACAATTCAATCGAAACAATATTCAGGTGTTTCTACCCAACAGGAAATGCTTGGATCACTTTTTCCCTTCCTCTGCAAGCACATTTAATATCCTGGACACTTCTGCCTGGTAATATTGACAGAAAGTGACACCGCTGACATTAAGCGATTGGTTGACACCAGGAAGTCAAATGGCAGGAGCCAATTAAGTTGGCACAAAAGTTACCATAGATATTTTTATGCCTTGAGTAACAATATATGCCAGTAAATGAAAAAGAATTCTCATGGTCCATACTTAACGTAAATATCATAAGGATGATGTCTGTTTTCTGAACAACAAATGTCAGGTTCAGAAATTTCACTGTAGAAAACAAGAATGGTTCACATCTCATTAAATTCTACACTTCTCTTTACCTGCATGTCAGAGATGTGGATGGTGTCACTTTTTACTCTTCATGGCTTGAAAGACTTTTTAATTTGAGTTTCTTAGTTTTTTTAAAGGCTTTTTTCCTTGAGAAGAATGTTTGGATTTGGAGTTGGAGTTTGAGTTTGGAATTGGAGTTTGGATTTGGAACTGGAGAAGAATGTTTAATCTGAAAGTTTAACCTTGTTTGAAGCCAGCTGTAGCTCCTCATCCAAAAAACAGTGCTCACTATGTCCAGTTGACTCTTTGATGCAGGTAGAGATCTCAGCATGTACTGGACTTTAACTGAAAACTTTTGCCTAAACTGGGGTGCTTTCCAAAGCAGAAGCCTTAATTATTCATGTTAGAAGTATAAAAAAAAAATAAATGAGAGGCACAGATAATACCTAGAAAAGTAGATTGCTGGAGAAAGGCAAACCAGCCTGCCTCCCTCTTGACTTTGCCTACGTCAAAGGGAAAGGTTGAGGCACTGGCTTCTGCTTGCATTTCTTCTTTCATCTTACTGATGGCAGGAAGATGAGTCCAGCTCTCCAAGACTTTCTGTCCAAGTTCCTCCCTTTGCTAGCCTCCCATCCCAAGACCAGCCCCTTTGCTTTTTTATCCTTGCACAGCAATATTGAGCTTTGCATTTGGAAGAGGCTTGAGCTGAGGCTGTGCAGTGGTAATGGCTAATTGAAGGAAGAGTGACGTGTTCATTTTAAAAAGCGTTTTGGCATACTGGTAGGTGAAAGGGCTCTAGCTAGATTGCAGGAAAGAAGGCATTTTTCATTCTTCCTGTTTTTTGTTAAGTTCCTGGACCAAATGCCTTGAAATTTGTGCACCTAAAGTGGTGCCTACATCTCTATTTCAATAAATTTCCTGAATGGGAATGGTTGCTGCTGGTTAGCTTCTTTGGAAATACAATCAGTTGAAGTTTCACGATTGTCTTATAGAAGGCGTCATAATTGTAAATAATGGTCAAGATGTCCACGCAAGAAGAAATCTTCGCGGCATTAGCAAGAACGTGCCTGAACAGATAGACCTAGTGACAAAGTCAGGGCCTTCAAAACCATCATGGTGCTCCAGCAAGGACCCTGCAACATTACATGGTCCTAGGAAATACACGGAGCTGTTGAATGTGTAATCACTTGTAAAGGTGAGGCGAGCTACTACTTCTGAGTAATGACACACAAGAGTCCATTGCATCCTCAGCCAAACTGGACTTCCAGTCATCAGCCTTCTCCATCTGCTCTGTCGATTTCTTTTGACTTATCTTTTTTTTTTTTTTAAAAAGGCACTGATTATGCGCAAATCAAATGAGTCTGTTTCTTTAGGTCCATTAATTATTACATTCCATTTACATTTTCTGTTTACTTTTTCCCTACTCTATGGAAGCTATTGAAGGTCTGATGATTCAGAATGCTCTGGGAACACTATGTGGCTTTCCTTCTTGTTTGCCCATTGTAACGGAGCTCATTTTTCAGTGGAGGTTTCCCATTATTTCCAGGAAAAATGTGGTCAAACCCATGTACTCCCAAACCTTTTGATCTCCTGAATCCTCTTCATATCCCAGATAAAAAAGTCAGTGATTAAGACAGAGTTCCTAAAAGGACACATAGTCAGGTTTCCCTTTGACCAAAATGGTTTCCCAGTGAATCAAACCTTTCTCAGCTCAGGGGGGGGCTCCACAATAGACCCTGAAAAGATGGATAGAGCAATTGTCCTGCTTAGTGATCCACGAAAGGAAAGGGGTCCTTAGTGAAGGGAGACCTACACTAAGTCTGACCTGACACTGCAGGAGTAAGACAATAAAAGGTCAAGAAGACTAACGAGAGGAAAAATGCAGACAATAGATGCCACAGCCAGCACACAGCTCCTGCCACGCAGACTATGGGGCAGCAACGTTAACTGCCTCAGACATGTGAAGGGGAAGTGAAGCGGAAAGAACTTGAAGTTTCCTTCTTAAGAATTGTGGCCCAGCATCTTCAGGATTTACCCAGGCCTCACAGAGAGGTCAAAGTGATGCAGCCAGACCTGAGGTGAATGGGAAAAAAAAGAAAAATAAAGACTGGGGAGGAGAAAAATATAGATGTGTTTTAGACCAAGTGAAAAAGGCAACAACTTGACAGCTGGGAGGTGCAGCAGGTTCCCAAGGCATTTAGTGGGAGGAAGCAGAGAAAGCTTTTGCCTAATTCTGTTAAAAAAAAAAAACAACCAAACCAACAACTTGATATTGATGTATGTGAAGACTTGCCGCAGGCATATTTTAATGCGGTATCAACAAAAAGGTTGTTTACCCTATCTGGGACTCAACCAAATTTCCTTCAAGCACTGTGTGAAAGAATCCTGGTCCTTGTGATCCGTCTGGAGACAAAAGGAGGAATCTCTGTGCCTTCTGCATGCATCCCTGTCCTCAGTGGCACCTCCATTATCACTTCTTTGTAGCTGGGCCTTACCCTCCTTAAACGGGACAGCCCCTTCCTACTTAGGTCAGAGGGGTCCTCTGAATACTGCTTGTGCATGTGTTCACCAACAGGCCACTGTTTAGTTAACAACTAACATTTAAAAAGCCTCGTCAGAGGACTCTGGAAGAAAAATCTCCCTCGGTTGTATTTGTCATATAAATATCTGAACTTTTTTTTTCCATTTTAAACCACATTTTTCATCTTCTCAATGACCCAATCCTTTGACAGCAGACACCACGAGCACTGAGATTTATCAGAGTCTCATTTCTGCGCTAGGAACTGAGAGGTGGAATAAATACTTTATCATCTGTGAAAGCAAAATAATACGGCATTTTAAAATTCAAAAGGTTCAGGTAAGACAGCTCACTTTGCTTTGTAAACTTGCACAAAAACACCACTTTCCCAACATTGCTAGAAACCAGACGTATCCATACAGGGAAGGGATTGGGATGGTGTTACTGGTTACAGGATGGCGTGTGGAAGCAGCACACCTGGATTTTATTCCCAGGTCACTTGCTGGCTTGCTGTGTGATCCCAGGCAAAGCCCTAGAGCTCCATCCACCTCAGCTTCCCTGTCTGGAAATTAAATCCAGTTTCTTAAGGAAAGGAACTTTTTGGATCCTGGGTTAGAAGTACAGCAGATTATTATTTTCACCTATTTATTTCATTAGATATATATCAAAAGGAGAGAAAATTGAAGAAGCATATGTTACTTGAGGAGCGGTGTGAATTTCAGGCTGGCATTAGACAACTAATGAAAATTACAATTTAGAAGCAAACAACTTTTCCTTATTCTGAACTGATGACTGAATCAAAACCAAAATTCTTTTAAAAGCCATCTCAATTGGAAACTATTAGGTAATTTCTTTGGAGAGTGAAGAAGGAGGTAGACAATATTCCGCCTACAATTACTGAGTCTTCTACAAACGAAATGATCTCTTTGCATTCTGGTGATGACCCCAGACATCGATGAAAGCTGTGTTTCTCATCTGACCTCTTGCTCTAAGTTTCCACCTGTGCAACTCTGTATTGTTATTGTTAACTCCATAGAGCCTGTAGATGAGCACAACAGTTACAGAAAAAAAGGAAAGCTGGGCCTCTCCTTTAAGGAATGAGCAGTTTAAGGAACTTTATTCCCAGAGTTATCTCTGTTAGTGCTGGAAGAAATTCTGCTCAAGATCAAACTGTAAAGTGACAAATGCTTTTAAAGCCTGTACAGGTACAAAAGCCCAAGCAGAGAGGGAAGTTGTTATTTACGCTGGAGTTTGTATGAAAAAAAGAAAGGACTGCAGTGCCTAGATTTGCTGAGCATCTGGTTTCAACCAAGCCAATCTGACCTGTAAGCTCCTCAAGGCTTCAGGTTAGAGTGAAACACAGGCAATTAATTGCTTGCTCAGAATAGAGTCTCTAAGCCATGGTTTGAAACCCAGGCAGATACCTCTCTAGCAGGCACCAGGTGTTAGACTAGCTCGCCAGGCACTTCTACCCAAAGCCAGCCAGCATTGTAGTTCTGAACTTACTACTTGTCTTTGACGGGAGTCAGCACCACACTTCCCAAGACAGAAAAAGCAGCAGACTGATTGCTTTGGCTCTGGGAACTTACAAGTGAATGTCTCTAGGAGCTCCTGGACTAGGATGGAGAAGATAATGAGCGCCAAGAGAAATGTAGCCTTACGCACTAAGCACAGATCTACACACCCTACTGACTTGAAGAAGAAACACTTAGGATGTCTCTTCACTAACACTGTAGCACAGACCTGGAGTTTGTTGAAGTGCCTCTCCTTGTTGTTCCCCTTGCTATGCTTTGCTTCACATCGCAGAGCACATGGACTTGATTCCTTTTAGACTCATCCAAACCACGAGGGCTGTTCCAGCTCCAGGAGTGAACCTAACTTTCATGTAGCCAGTGGGACTCAACTACATCTGGCCCAGAGTAAAACCCTGAAAGTGCTGGAAGCTTGGATGATGGGACCTCAGCTCCAGCAGTTTTGCTGGACAAGGAGTCAACACTTACTAGTGGTGACATGGCTCTGGGGCATTCCTCTATGACCAGTGATTGCAGGAGAACACCATGAAGCTGAGCTGAAGATTGGATCCCTCCACCCTGTTGTCCTGCAGATCATTTTCCATCAGGTAGGACTGTTTCATCTGTTTTTTTCTTCATTGCTCAGAATTAGGGCCACGGCCCAAATTTTCTCAACTGCCACACATACTGCAAACGTGATTCATCCGTCGAAACGTAAGGTAGGTGTATGCCTACGACCAAATGAATCATGTGGTAGAAGTGCCTGTGTTTTTCCACTGACTGTAGCTCAGATAATCAGGACCAACTGAAGTGTGGTGAAACTACTCCCACGGCACATGCCTATTACTTCCATTTCTCAGGTTATGTCTAATAGGTTTAATAAACACTTCACAACATCTGGAAGGGAATAGTTACTCTTCTAATCATCTTGCTGGCCAGATTTTTAGAGTCGGTGTGGTTTTGTATTGCAGTTGGTGATTAAAAAAAAAGCAACGACGTCACACAGGTGCAATTCACATATAAAAACAGTAAATCCGGGCTCCTCTGTAGCCGATGAGGACCCCTGTGAAGCTCCCTTCTGATCGTCATAGATTTTTTAATTGAGTTTAATTAGCCATTGAAATAATTTCCCGAAGTTTATAGTGTCTTTTCCCCCACTGGAACATTTTCAATCAAGATGATATCTTTTTCCAAAAGATACGCTCCAATTCAAACAGGGATGAATTCCAGGGGAGCAGGGCGGCTGACGCGCTGCAGCAGCTCGCAGAAGCTCATCACACCCATCCCTCACAGCCTCCTCGTCTGCAAGGTGTTAATAGGAATCAGTGTGGTTTTTCCATGTGGGATGCTGGCTTGAAGGAGTGCAGCAGCACTGAAGGTGGGTGTGATGAAGCAGGAGGCTCCGCTGCCACCAGACTCACAGGATGACCAAGGCCTTTGGAGGGATGTATCAAGAGGCATGTATCATACTTTCCAACATTTGCCTGAAGCTCAGAAAACCCTAAGTTCCAGAATTTCCTTTGTTCATTCTATGTTTGTTTCTAACTCTGATTTCCAACTCGTCTCCCAAGGAATATCACGCGTGAGACAAAGACTCCTCAAGCGGCTTTGTGGAGGTGAAGAGATACAATCTTTAATATATTTTCAAAAGCTTTGCTGCATTTCTCATGAGGAAAGATTTTTTGCTAATCAAAACAGAAATTTGCTGTATGGGATCCTAAAACGTAGCATTTTATCTCAGTTGGATCTGAGGATACTGAACATTTTGCTGTATTAAGTCATAAATTTGGGCCAGATACCACAATCAGTCTACTCTAGACTCATAATGATGTCAGTGCAAGTGCCATGTACAGGTCAGCTACAAAATTAGGTAATTTTTAAAAGGAGATGTATTCTCTCAGAATATGTCGTGATTTATTGGGCTCCCACAAGGCCGAACCCCAAACATTTAGTGAAGCAAGGTGCAATCTAATTGTGTTTTATCCAAAATGAAGAAAGCAACCACAGCAACAGAATTGACTGTACAGTTCTGTTCTGGTGTAGAAGGGGACAAAGACGACATGTTTTCTTATGACTGAACCCAGCTACATTAATTGCTTCAATAACACAACATTCTCCACCAGCTTTTGGCCAATACCTGGCTTGAATATCACTGTCAGGATTATCCTGATTAATGAAGAACAGTCGATGCTGATCAGAGAGGCTGTGGGGTGGTCAGTGCCATGTTAACCAGCTCAGTCCTTCCCAAACGTCTCCTGACACCATGGCCCTTTGTAAAAGGACAAGACGGAGTAGGACAGTAAAAATCGCAGTGTAAAGGTTAATTATTCACACGCTCATTGTTACCGTTTGGTTCTCATTCATCCCCCTGCTTGGATTTCTTTGCCGTTCTCTTGCTCAGTTCTCAATGGCCATGTTTGCCCCTTTACTTATGGTTTTATGGTTGAGTGCAGATCACCTGCCATGGTTGTTGCTGTGACTGTTTACAGCAAGAGCTTATGCTTCTTTAGCACCTTCCACTTACTCGGTTCAATGTTTTTCACGTGCACTAACAAACGAAATGTCTCAATAACCTCACGAAGCAAGGATGGCTCTGTCTGCTCCACATGTAGGTCAGCCACCCTGAGATGCTAGGTTACAGTTCACGACTTGCCCAAGGTTACACAGGAAATGTGTGGCAGAACGCAGAATGGAAACCAGATTTCGCGCTCTCCTGCCTTAACAACAAGGTTATCCTTTCTCTTTGTGACGCTTTTGGGCAGTTCCTATGGATCCACACATATGTTTCAAATGAGTGAAATTTCCATGAACTTAGTGTTTCGAACGAGAGTGGACGTATACATGACAAAGGGCTAAATTATTGAAAAATGGCAAAAGCTGCTCGGAGATTTGCATACCTGGTCACAGTAGTTGGATACATAGCTAACTAATCGATTACATGCATAATCGTAGGAACTGTGCATGCAATTTTCTGAAAATTTAGACCAAAATGCACAGAAGGGTAACTGGAGAAAAGAAGGAAGAAAAATTAATGTAATACACATGCAGAGCAAACATGGGCTTAAGGATGCTGTAACCAGGCCCAGTTCTGGTGTGTGCAGGTCACAGGTCTTGCTGTGCACACGGTCTCCCTGATAAACTACCTGAAAATGTGTATTTTCCTGCATTGACTCAACAGCGATTTTCTTCTCACACCACTTAAGAGAGCAAGTAGGGATGTTCATCACTCCCTTTTGTGTAACTTGTTCACCTCCTCTTTTTAAAACGAACAGGATTAGGAAGTCTTGGGATTTTAAAGGCTGTTTTCCATTTGCCAATGGCTTGTAAATTGAACACCGTGACGAATAGAACTTTATGAAATAACGGTGCTAAGAGATGCTGAGCACAGTGGCACATAAAGGCACAAAGAGACATCCTCAGTGCGAGCATCCCCCGAAGCGCTCAGGACAGGCCTCAATGTCCCGCTTGCCAAAATACAAAGGTACGGAAAACTTGCATTTAGAAATAGACAGGCACCGAGAGCTCCAGCAATTCCTCTCCGAGGGACAGTTTCACAGACTGTTCCCTCAGCTGGAGCGTACAGTGCGAGATGTTTCGCTGGTGTAAATCAGGACACCTTGCTTGCATCCCAAGGCAGAGCTGTGTCGCTTTACACCGAGACAGGATCCGACCTGTAGCTTTCGAGGTGGCAAAAGACCGTGTTTTCATTCGCAGCGTGTCTGCAGGAGATAGAAGGGCCTTTAAGCCTGAAGGTCCTCACTGCTGGGGTTATGGTTTTTGCTTCATTGAGTCCATTCCTCGCTGATGTGATAATGAGAGGGAATTGTGCTGTTAGCGGCTTCTGAGCAACGCGCCGCAAATTTAGGGAAATGAAAAATCTTTAACAAGAACTGAAAGGAACTCATTGATTTATGGCAGGAGCTTCAGCTAACCATAGATTAATTAAAAAACAATACAAAGATGAGCATGGCTTGAGAGATGAGAAAAGATTGAATTTTGCCAGGAGCAGGACTGTTACTGGACTCGGGCACGTGGGTGGAGTGATAATAACACCTGGCCATCTGCATGCAGTGCGAAAAATCTTGTTGGCAAATGCTGAAAAGTTACACGTAAAATGCAGCTAGCAAAGTATCAGCGGCTGTTTTCTAGTCGGAGAGCATTTGAAGCCCATCTTGTCCATCTGCAGGGGTGCGTGAGCCCCACAGAAGTAGAACCATAGAATCATTTAGCTTGAAAAACACCTCTAGGATCATGAAGTCCAACCTTCATCCCAACATCTCCCTGACCCCTAGACCATGTCCTGAAGTCCCACGTCTACTCATTTTTTGAGCGCAGGTATGAACACACACACGCAACCCCCTGCAAAAATGGGGAGTAGAAGCAGCATGTGCTTGAATTTTGTGCTCCTGCTCTTTTGTCTCCTTTCTCTAGCCTAGCAGAGAGGGGCGTGGGGTGACCTTTGTGGGCCACGCCTGTAATGCTGGTCATCTCCCTGCTGCCAGACCTGCAGGGACAAGCTGAGCTGCTGCTCCACTGAGGCTGGCTCCTCTCCCTTTGGCACAGGAGATGAACTCCTGCAGGTCAAGAACTGTTGTGAACAGCCCCTTCCCGTAACAAGCCCCACCAGACAGGTCCTAGTGCAAGACCTGCATGCCTGTGTGCCATGGTTGGTTTTTTTTTTTCAACAAGACTTCTACTTTTAATCTGTAATTTTCTATTTATTGTTAGCAATGAAGTATCTTGCAGGTAGGAAGCCAAAGTCCCAGTCCTGAAGATTTTCTAATCAAGACCTGAAGATTTTCTAATCAAGACCCTCTGATGGCAGAGCATCTGATGCTGTTACGGAGAGCAAAGCAGCTGCCCAGCTTCCACATTCTCAACACACACAGCTTCAAATGGATAGTGAGCAAGGAGGTCTGGACTGTGCACGTCATGAAATGGAAATGTTCCCACTTTTAAAAAATGTGGGTTCATGCTCATGCTATAGTGATGCTGGTTTCACTTTGTGGACTAAATGTAGGCTTTCTTAATTATCCAATTCACTTCATTTGTAGAGTGGAGGACTTTACAAAGTTGGATATTGTGGCTGTGTTGGTGAGGCAGGAATAATTCTGAGCCACAGTTATGAGCTGCTGTTTAGTAGTGGTGGGTTTATACTTTTGGTCATTGTGTGCATTTGGGTTTTTTCATGGTTTTGCAATTATTTATATCGGTAACTGCTTGTGAACACAACTTCATTGTTCTGTTCATATTAAAGAAAAACATAGTTTGCAGACCGATTATAGGAGATACTTTTCTCTCTAAGCTACCTTATCATTCAAACATAGGAATAAGAACAGGAAATAGGAAAAAAGTGAAATACACTTTCTAAGTAAGGTCAAGAGCTTGTATTCTACAGAGGAGAAATAGAGATAGTCTGTTCCAGCTGTCCACCCAATCTTTCATGCACTTTAACGGTGAATCTGCCAGGTATCTTATATTAGGGGAAAGAGGAATTAGCATGAGAGCCTGAAGGAACAATTTTATACTGGACAAGTGGTGACAGAGCTACTGGAACCTCTCCTTTTTGCTTCACTTAATTCAGTCCTGTCATGCTCATCACTCTGGTACCTGTGGACCTCATCTATCACTACCTGAGCATCTAGGGACTTGATTTTTAGATCTGGAGCTACCAGAGGCATGTCCGCCCTGTCATTCCAGAGCTCTTTTTTGATGACTCTTTTCCTACCCATTAATCTATTTGGCCTTTTAAAAGAAACAGTCCAACTGTTTACACAGATGGTATGAGAGCCCTGGCATTGTGCTTGGCGATGTGGTGGGGCAGAGAAAAAACTGCCCTAAATAGAAGGGACAAGATGCTGGGTTTAATTTAGAAATGCTATTGGCATTTTTGTTAGTGGAATGAAGGGAGCCACGAGTCTGCAAATGAACCAACCCAAACCCTTCACCACAGTCGTGGAGTGTAGCAAAAGCGCAATGGGTTGGCATTTCCAGCCTTTGATTTTTTTTGCTTTGTCTTGCCAGATTCTGGAGTGCTTTGCCACCTATTTGGTTGCTTAAAGATAGCTTTTTAAAGTACAAAATGTCAGCCCGAGCTAAGTATTGAAGCTGTAAAGATTTTTTTAAAAATTCCAGCCATTCCTTTGGTTTAGTAACTGTAAAGCTCTTGCAACTGTTATCATTTGTAGTGGTCACAAGGAAGTGACACTGTCCAATAAAAAAACCCACCACAAGTCAAGCCACTTAACACAGACATAATTTAGATGTTGGTTTGACAGCGTTTTTTCTACTCTATGTGAATTGACCAAGTTCAATTGTTTGTTAGATGCATTTGGAAGTGCTTGGGGTTTTTTAGAGCACAAGAGAAAGTGGATGCTAATATCCCACCCTTCTTCTTCCTTATGAAAATGCACCCTCTCATAAAGCTACTGAAGAACAGAGAAATATGGTTAGTGACTCCTTGATAAAGCTGGATTAAGATTTTGCTTTATTTATGTTAGCAATAATCATTGTGGTTTAGTGGCATTTGAAACAGCTGGAACCTTCTGTTTCAGCTGATGTTTTGATATGTCATTTTTTTCTTGGACTTTGGTCCTGATTTTCTGGTCTGTGAAACAGGCAAACCATTTATGTATCTCAGAGGAGCGCTTTTAATTTAGGAATTTAGAGAATTATCAAAGGTGGTTATTTTAATCTCTGCCACTCATTCAGATGCCTCAGTCACTAAGGGCTAGGTTAGAAAATAGATTTAGGAATCTAAATTGGCCCAGAAGTCAAATTCAGGTACTATTTTCTTATAACTGAAACTAAATCCTGAAAACCCTTGCTCAGCTGATGCCTAGTTCCAAAGGTATTTAAACATCATACGACCTTTTTTTTTCCCCTCCAGCTCTAAAGCATACAAGTTTTGAAGTCCTGCACAGGCTTAAAGGCACCTGAGGCTTGATGGAGCTCACTGGTGAGATACCACATGTATGACCAGGCCCCTGCAAGAGCCATACACCGGGAATCCCTTTGCTGGAGGAATCCAGCTGGGAAAGGAAACTTCCATGCCGCTGTCCTCTGAGTTTATCATGCAGGGCTGAGTGAACGTCTGCATTTACAAGACTCAAAAACATGTAGATGGAGCATCTTTAGTTACAGTAAATTGGGGCTGTCTAGAGTACTGAAAAGTGTTGGGAGGTAGGCAGTGATTGATTAGTTTAACTCTACTGAGTGTGTTACAAATCTAAGTAGTAGATTAGATGTCAAGTTTATTGCACAATGGGATAAGTTCCCAAACTTTTCACACTGCTGCTGATCTCCTGAGAGCACCTGCCCCACTGGGCAGGGCTTCCAGGGTAATTTAACTGTGAAAAGAAAACAGCATAAGCTGTGGCATTGCAAGAACTAGCAACTGCTGATGAGCCAGTCACAGTACTTTACTAATCCTCATCCTACGCTTCCAGGTCACAGAGCCTGGAAAACTTGCAGATTTTATAACTCAGGGTCAAATTGTTGAAGTTAAAACCTCTAGAGGTCACAGGGCAATATTATTTTTTTATAGGGACAATCTGAATATCCAGAGAGGAGCTGAGAAACTCTGGAAAGGGAGAAAAACATTTATGGCCTTGTCTGGTGCTGTAGTAACAAAACATTGGCCAGAGTCTGTGATTTCCAAGTTAAATTATTTGGGAAAATGGCCTTGAGACATGCAAGTAGTATAAGGACATGCTGTGCATGTTATATCATCATAAACTCAGTCAGGAACAGCTATTCACACTCACCGTAGACATCCACATGTAGCTACTCACCAGCATAACTCTGAGGATGGATGAACTACTGTGCAGCTGTCTTTGGAGACCACCAGTTCATTCCTTATATGACCTACTTCCAGCCTGGTAGAACTTTGCTTTTCTTTGAATTAGGCAGAAAACCAACTGATGGTGAATGCAATTCTGTCTCTTCACGGCAGAGCTCTCCGTGCTGCTGCTGCAGTTGGTAGGCTGCATGTTGAACGACGTCAGGTTTTCTGACCTTGGGACTTTGCATAAAGAAGTGGATTTTATGACAAGTACTTTCACGCCGTGTCAGAGCACGGGATGAGTTTCAGCAGCTGAAGTAAGTGGCATCCGTGACATCAAGCTGACTTTCCTTTAATAGCTGTCATATTTTGCTTTCATTTTGTTCTGCTTGCCCATAACACTGTAATACGCTCTTCCTCTTGCTTTTGTGGATAAGGCCAGTCTCAGCTGTGCTGGCGGGGAAAAAAAGAGACTTAAGTCTCATTTCTGTTGCATGTGAAGAATGCGGGACTCTGTGAAGCTTACTCCTACAGAGAGAAGCAGGTTGGGATTTATGAATATGAAGAGAGGTTTCCAATGAGAAGCCTGGGTTGAAACATGGCTATGGGGTGAGATTGCCTCTGTTCCAGAGAAAGCCCTAGAAGAATTAAAAACAAATTAAGCTTTACTTGCTTTATGTGATCTCTGACTATTACATAGGATGTACAAGAAATATTGACAGCACATTTTCAACCTGTGCTTGGGAAAAATGCCACTGCTAAGAAGTGCCTCCGTTCCTTTCCTTCTGGGAGAGCCTAGGGTGAAATGGTGAACACCTTCTCTAAGGACCGAGTCCTTCATGGTACTGTCATCTGTCAGACCTCCTACTAAATGTGCTCAGGAATACCTGGGAGATTAGAGAATAGGTGTAAACGCTGATGTTCCAGGAACCACTCTGCCCCTGTCTTCTGTGCTAAATTGCTGTAGGATGCTTTACAGGAGCCTTGCTGAGACTAGATCTTGAGTTGAGGGCTAGCTGGAGAGGCTCAGGCCTGAGCAGGCAGAGGTAATGTTGGCATGAAAGGGAAGCAATCAAAAGGAAGTGCAGATAATATCTACCACCACTGATGTCTGTGCCTGTGTAAATAGTTAATAGATAAGGTTTCAGGAGATAAGTTCTCTAAGGCCAATAAAATTCCTTCTTTTTGTGCACTGCAAATGGTTTCTTTTGTTCAGTTCTTTACATCAGCTCTTGACAGCATCAGTCCTCTACAGGGTGTGTGCCTCAGCTCCTTGTTATGCAGGTTTGCATGTCAGGGTGGCCTGAGAGGCTCAGCTCTGCCCCTTAGCCCGTAGCCCATAACCCTCAACATCTGCGCTGGGTTCTGAGAGGTGTCACTTTTCTTTCAGATGCAAAGTTTGTAACTATTACCCAAGACTTTGCCACCTTGAGATCTGGCTGCAGTCATCTGCTGTAAGCCAGGGCAGAGCTTCTGTAGGATGCATTGGCCAATGCAGATGGAGAAAGAGCTACCCGACTGTCTTCTGATTCGGGGAATCTGAAGTGCAATGGTAGTTTTTACCTCTCCGGCCCCAAATGTAGATAATCGACCTGTATGATATTCGCTGTGTGAATGCAGAATAAAGAACAGGAGGCTGTAATAAACCTCCAAGAAAAGCTGTACCCCACTGTCAGTTCATAACGGA
Source organism: Eurystomus gularis (assembly GCA_013400335.1). NCBI lineage: Eukaryota > Metazoa > Chordata > Aves > Coraciiformes > Coraciidae > Eurystomus > Eurystomus gularis. The sequence goes on from VZZY01002630.1 coordinate 152,679, forward strand.
CACGAAGTTTGACCATGCTGCAACGTGGGATGTGTACAGCACTAGCTTGGAGGGTCTTTTTGGGTAAGACTTTTAACATATTCAGAAAGTGAAGCTAATGAAAAAAATTCTCTAACCAAAGCCCAGGGAGAACCCGATTTTTCATTCTCAGGGCTTTGTCTTATGGTTAAGTTTTATTTCCACTCCTAATGAAAGAAATCAAACAATCCAGAAAGCTGTTACAAAGCACGATTATGAATAAAATAATTGTTGGTCAATCAAGCGATTTGTTTGAATAAAAGCAAATATTTCATTTAGACCTCAAATTGAAAGAGTATGGAAAATAGGGGGGGAAATTTGCAATGCAAAATTGAAAATGCCACTCTGAAAATGTAGCATTTAATTTTCAGCAAGATTCTTTTGTTTTTCTCTTCCAAAGGAACATTAGTGAAGATCATCACTCTTATGCAGGTGTTTTGTTTTCACGAATTGGCAGCTTCTGAGAGTCTAAACTGACTTGTATGTAAAATACCTAACTATATGCTAACGTGGTGATCTAATCTCAATGAGCTTCAAGTGTTGATAAGAACCTGTGGTATCAAAAAATATCTGAAACAGTCCTGCAGGTAAGGGTTTGGGCCTCTTTTCTTGGTCAGCCAGAGTATTTGTATGGACAAATTTATAATAAGGAAAAGAAAAGAAGCAAACAAGTTGCACTGATTTTTCTCTTGGTCTGGAACTTCTCTTTATAGGATAATATTTTTTAACTCAACAAGCCAGAATATGGTGTTACTTTCAACAGTCTGCTGTAGTAGCTCATTTTTATTTTCACATGCTACGTCTAAGGAAACCTCTAAAATATTTTTTGGCCAACTGGAACAGTCTCCTAGAAGAGCACGTAGTTGTTGATGAGATAAATACTGTTCTCTGGTCAAGTCCAGCTGCAGCTCTTTGCATTTTTAGCCATTGATTCGTATCCCATTCTTAGGTAGCACTGCTCCCTACTGCTGGACAGGAAGAAGAAAATCAGTCCCTGTAGCTGTCTACTGGTATTACTGGAGACCCAATGATGCCTATGGTGAACTGGCCTTCTTATGGTGGCAATTAAGCTCAACAGTAGCTTTGTGGAATCAATGGAAATTAAATGAAGATAACAGGCATTAATTGAACACTTATTGGAGATAATTTAAATTATGTAGAGTCGTGACTTAGTTAATGGAAATTAATGACGACCGTTTGGGTATAAGCAGAACTGCTGGAATGTAATGGAAGTCAATACAAGCAGTTACCGATGGCTGAGATAAGGAGGTACTTATTGATATTAGTGATCTTCAATATTTTCCATCAGAACCATAATCTAATACAGACCATATTGCTGCAGACTTCATCTAGAGTACAGGGATTAGAAATTGTTGATGATATTAGGGATGTAAAGTGCCACCAATCTGGTAACTTGCTACACTCGGGTATTTGAAATAATTAATGCAGTAGGTAATTCTTAATTATAGTCTTGTATTTACAGACAAACTGAAACTGAGGCTGTTATTGATTAAAAGAGGTGCCATATTGCAGACTTTTGTGACCCTGTAACTATATTGCTCTTGAATTTCATCTAGTGTAGCTTAGATTTTTACATCTGATTTGAATTACTCGAATGTCTTAAAGATCTGTGTGAGAAAGATGTGAGAAATGGCTTTGGTTTGGAAAATTTCAAAAAAGGACCACCAAATAATGAGGAAAAAAACAACCCTCTGTTATTTTTTCCCCTACACCTTCACTGGAAAATAGAAAAAAAGAAAAAGCATCCCAATGTATTAATAAGAGTTGGGATCCTGTCAGGAAAATGTTCTCTACCTGCAAAGTATCTTTACCATTTTTCCAGCCCAAGGTTATGCACTGGGCTTGATAAACCTCTGTAATTGAAAGAATTAAACACTTCTGTACATAGTATTACTATTCACTGTGCTTTATGCCTGTTCTGTCACAAAGCCAATGCTCTGTGCAGAATTTCTGGTAGTTAAGCACTGCTGGCTGTACTACCATCACTGGCTGTACTGATAGAACACATACAGTCTGGCTAAACATACTAGACCACAATTTTTTTTTTCTCTTTTTCTTGCCATTAAACTTCTGGATTTTTTAATTTAAATTAGTTATTTAAAAATATAGCTATAAATTTAATTCAGGTATTCTGTTTAATATGAAGACGCTACCTCTTTAAGAGGAAGGTTAGGTCATGTGCTACATGTTTTGCTGTCTTCACTTGATGGAAGTACTTTATCTCTCAGAATCCATTTTGTGTTGCAAAGTTATGTGCTAAAGATTAAAGACATTCTGGTTTTTAAAATATTCTGCGACACGCAGAGAAAACCCTCTATTCCTGCGAAATTCTCTTTGGTGAACCGGAGGTGCCTGCTAGAAATTGGCCACAAAAAAACCATGAAAAAAAGCAAAGTGAATTTATCTACAAAGGGTAAATAAAGGTTGGAAATTTATCTGGAAATACTTCTAAAGCTCCATTGAACATACCACTGAAAAACTGAAAGAATTAACTAGTTTGTTATGCCATATACAATGTTTCATACTGGTATGATTTCAAGCTAGTGGTAAAAACAAAGGAACTATAATAAACAGGTTACTATTAGCTCACGAAGATACCATCTGCACTTATCTGTGAGGAGTCCAAGGAGTACAGAGCCCACATTTCAAGTACTGCGAACGACTGGAAAATATAATTGGCATTATTCCTTTTAATTATACCTGGTGATTTGTTCTGGGATTTACAATCCTGACCTTGATCTGCTATAAACAGAACCTTCATTTAAAAGGGATTAAGGTTGGTTATGTGTGATAACCCACCTTAACATAAACTCTGTCTGTAAGAGGATGCCAGTTTATGGAACGCTTATTCTACCCCTTCCCTTTCATTCCCAATGGCCACCGCGCTGCTTTGGAGAACTCCTGCTGCCAAGTAACAACGGCCCATCTTACGGATAAGCCTTCTTGGGGTATAAAAGGCTGTCTTATTAAGACCATCAGCATTGGCATTGCTTGGGATTGACAGATGTGACACGCACAAGTTCAGTAAGCAGGGCTTTATGCATCGCTGAGGTTTTTGTGGCAAAATATTGGTCGAGAGACCCCTCTTAGGTGATTGAGCCATTCTGAATCCCATGGTCTCAGGAAGACAGAGGCTGCTAACACAGACTGCCTTGTGAGCTTGGACAAGGCCAGATGATGATAGACTCTTCTACACTCTCTGAGCTGGTCCAGTGGAGGCTGGTTCCAGCCCAGAAGACCTGTTGAGTGCCCACACTTCACATCATGTGGCCTCCCTGGCTCCCAACCTGGTGCTTAGATCAGGTCAGCTCAGAACAAAAGCTGGGGCTGCCTGTATGTCTGTCTAGTCACCTGATGTCTGAAGTAGAAACTGTAAGGACATCACCATCTGTACTCCCATTGGAAATAAAATGCTACAAATTAAACATTTTTCCTGCATGCAGCTCTCAAATGAACTGAACTCCCTGGGTCCTGGTCCCAACTGTGGCTCCCGTCCAGCTGGGAATTTGGGGAAAAGACAGCCATTCCTTCTGCAAATTCCTTTCCACACGCCACACACGCACACACGCGGCGTTGTGAAGTGGTTACATCTTTACTGAGGGATTTGTTGTAGGTTGGGTTAAGCCTTGTTGAAAATGGTAGGTTTAACCACCGCCCTTCTCTTCTGAGCTATGGGAGACAGCTCAGCACATGTTTCTGCCCAAAACAAAGGCAAACGTAAGGTTGCCCAGGAATTTAAAAGATCTGGGTGGGGAGCCCTGTTGAGTTTGTTTTGGGCAGGGATGCATGTGGAAAGGAGACAGAGCAGATTGAGACGGAGCTCAGCAGCAGACTGGGAGGAGAGGTGAGCAGTCTGCAGGAGCCTGCACCTCGCACAGCTTTGGGAGGAGCCTGGAGAGAGGGAGTTCAGTCCTGAGGTTTGCTGGAAAGACTTTGGGAATGCAAACAAGGAATCCTTCTCCCACTAAGTGAGTTAGGATACGTGATTCAGTAGCGGTTCAAAAGTGAGCAACCAAATATTCAGTCCCTTTCAAAGCTGTGCACAATCGTTGTCATCCCAATTAACAAAAAATTGTGAATAAAACACACAAGAAGAAGAATCAAGAAGAAATTGGCTTATCTATATTCTTGAAATGCACGACCAAAATATCCTGTCATTACTGTTAACCATTAGAGAATTTTGAAAGACTGGTTATTTACTAGGCCAACACAATGTCAAATCAAGTCAGTCCTTACAGGTCTATTTTTATATTAATGGAAAGTCACAGTCTGAACAAAATTATTTGAAAATTGTCTTCAGTCTCTCCTTGTAGATTATGAACAGTGAATTTGGTAGATTCTGTATACAGCCGAAACAAAGACCCTGAGACCTTCTTTAGTTAATAAACAGAAGTGAAGTATTTGAACAATCTGATAACAAACACTGAAACAAGCCATGGGCTGCTTCTTTAAGCCACAGTTGCAACAAGAGCCTCGGGAGATTTACCTGTGGTAGGACTGCAGATGTGGTTACTCAGAGATTTTGCGAGGATTTTTAAACTTGTATAACTGTACTTTATTTCTATATATTTCAGCTGGGGCCAGAGTCCTTATCATTGCTGCAACAGGGATTTATAGCACTTTATTCCCTTTAGCATTCATGTAGCAGGCCATGGAGCCCTCGCTCCTAGACTTGCTGATATAAAGATAATCATCTTTGAAGTGAACTTCCTAGGAACCAAGTCCTCCTCCAGCTGGAGGCAATGGAAATGCTATTGCAGACTTCAATGGTAGTAAATTTTAGTGCTAACATTTTTTATGACACCTCTTGTTGGAACTGATACATTTACTTGAGCTTTCGTTACTAATTGCCTGCATTACTTTGCTCACGTTAGCGTTAAATGAGACTTGTATGTCTCATTTTCTAACAAAAGAACTTGTGGAAAGGAAGGACTGTGTGTGTTGAGCAAATCTTTTAAATATTAAACTTGTTTATTATCTCCTTTGTCTTCCTTTTAATTATCCACCCATTTAAAAGGAAGGTGTTCATGAGGAGAGGTTTGGCAAATAGTTCACTAAATGTAAATTATTTTTTTTCTTTTTTTGTGATGCAGAGAGAGGGGGAGAGAGAAATCTCATCATTTCAGCAATTTTAATTTTTTTTCACACTAAGTTACAGCTCAGCAGGATTTGAAATGACAGATACCAACCCCAAGAATTGAGAATATACAGTGGAAATACCAATTGATGACTCAGAACAGCACCGTTAGTGGCACCAGTCCTTACTGGTAGGAATTCAAAGGGGCTGGGTTTTTTTGCTCTCAAATCATGCATTATGTTGTCACTTTTCTAGCCTCACATCATTTATTTAAGAGCAATTGTTTCCTGGCTTCACAGCCATCCCCACATACGCGATACGAAGCATTACGTGCCGTATTTTATCTCTCCCTGGGTATAAGCCTGCAACGTGTTGATGTTGATGTGAGATGAGGATGCTCAGCACTTCACAAGGCCCTAAGCAAAAGGCGAATGCAATGTTTCGACAAGTGTGAGTAACAAATGGACGTGGCGAAAGTGGTGATTAAAGACTGTATAAATACACTTTGGGGCTCTGATGTTGCAATCCTAGGTTGCTTCTATGTTATTTTTGTGACTCCTTTCTTCGCAGAGTACCTCTGATAGTCTTGTCATTCACTGTCAATGTTTCCACACTGATTCTTTACATGCTACTTCTGTTCAGTGCTTCTTCACGAAGGGATGAAAGCTGCTTTTAACAGAACAGGATAAAGCATTGAGCTCTACAGCAACAGTTTGTCCTGATGCCCTCCTCCACCAAATTTCACATTGTGGAGGGTACCAAGAATGGAGCTCACCTCACCTAACATGGAGGTAGATAGACATTTAGCTACACATCATCTGCTCAGTCACTTTCCCCTCATAGCTGATGGGAAGAACCAGACACCTGTAGGCTGTGATTCATCTTACCTATCGCAGACATGCAGGAGAATGTGAATTGAGACCCAAGAGTTCCTCATGCCACAGTGACTAGTTCAGATACCATTGCTTACACGGTGTGTATCTCCCTTTGCTCAGCTGAATCCCATGCCTGTGTACTTCCCTTAACATCACCTCAAGTCCAAGACAACTACACTTCAAGACATTTTGGGGATTTATACAAACTTTTCAAGCCTTTTCTCCACTTGTCTTGAAGGCACTTTGATAACTGGGCATTAGAAAATGACTGAAGTCACCTGATGACAAAGCAACATTCACGACCCACTAAAACCCGTCCCTCTGGCTTTCACTTACATCAGTATCTTGGTATCAGCAGGAAGTGGTGGTTCCAGAGTCAGGATCTGCTGAGGTGTTTACAATCTTCTGCATGGAGTCATTCATGATAAAAAAGAAAAAAGATTATTTTGCAGATAAAATGTTGTCATGCTACAAACTAAAACCAAGTAAGTTTTTTTAAGAACTCGTTAAGTGATGTGGTTGATACTCCTGCCTTAAACAGTCTGGGCTTCCTTTAACAATTAAAATGTGAAATTAGTTTCTTCGATAAGAAGAAGGCTCTTATATTGAGTCCTGTCCCTTGAATTGCTCTTTTTAAAAAACTTGTTTGCCTATAATTTCGGTCAGTGTTAGAGAAAATTGTCTTATGCTTCTGAAACCTGACTGAGCAAGATGGCACTTGGTGTAATCTAGTCTCCATTTAACTTAATTCTCCTAGCCACAGCAGCCAAACCTCAGTGAGGATTTTGAATTCTCAGTTTGAATTTTGCAAATTCAAACTTTTATCACCAATGAAGCAAATCTCTCATTGTGACTACAGAATATCTAGCATTGAATCTGAATTTTGTAGCCCGAGTTTCCCTCTGCTTCCTGTCTGAGAGCATCATTACAGCAACGCCTCGCACGAGCTCCTAATTGACATGCTAGTGGCATGCATATGTGCTATATGGAGGAATGTAATAAAAAATTTATGAGTTACTTACACTTTGAAGCAATAAAGTGTTAAAGAGTTAAAAAGAGCTCTTTTTTTTTCTTTTTCCCCCAAGGTCCTTCAGGCCAGGAACTGTTTGCAAGGCACGGAGCACATTTAGGATCTGACTGCTGTTATTATTCCCTTTTGCAGTGCACTATATACCTATCTTTTTTGATTTCCATGAATATGACAGAGATCTACGCAGTGAAGCACGATGCAGTGATATGAAACTCTCCCAGCGATTTTCAAAATATGCAACCCATAAATCATTCACCTTAACATGGACCCGAATTTGCATGAAACTGGGGGGGCGATTGCCTCAAAAGCAAATTTACCCAAAGTCCAACCAATCCCAGCTGTGTGTGAAGCACAAAACAGAATTATAAACCTACCTATAAAGGTAGGTTTCAGATGGCTTCAGGGTTTGTAATGGATGCTTTGCACAGCTGTAATGATGAGTGGGTGAGGAGAGTTAAGAATGAATAAAGTGTGGGTGGTGGAAATATTCACTGGGCATGTCACAGCCAGGGGAGGAAGGAAAGGGCCTCCCAGCCTCCGTGATGGGAAGGACATCAAGGCTCCCTGGACATGGGTCCTTGTTATTTATTTATTTCAGCTCTGACACGTTCCCATTAGGAAAGCAAAAAATGTGAAATTGATACCATTGCTTTTGCAAGCAGGGAGCTGATTGTGGCTGAGCAACAGAGCTGTCTTATAATCTGCTTCCAAACGTGTGGGTGCCTCTTGGGTTTCCTCAGCTATTTTATGGCCCATTTTCAAAGATTTCTGTAAAATCAGGCCAACAATGTCTGCATCCCCTACCACATCAGTGAAAAATTGGACCATGTTTCAGAGTCATGTAAATTCCTCCTACATTTACATTTTACAAAGTGTAAATTTAGCAGACCGCTTCATGGGGTGAATTCGTCCCTGGTTCACTACAGTTGTTACATTACACTTACCACAGGGATGGGTTGACTAATAGTTTACCATTAGCAGGCAGAAAAATGAGCAGCACGTATAACTGAACATTACAAAGGTTTCTTCCAGGATTGCCATGACGTGCTCAGTAGTTGATAAGATAATTCATTCTCACTGTTCCCATATTTTCATGAGAACTTACCCATAAGCAAACAAAACCCGAAGCCTATTTTATGTTTCTTCATTGTATTATTATATGGCACAGTAAATGTAATAAAGCAATCTTCTGACTTCTCCTTGACTTCTCATATTCATTGTTCCTAGGCAAGTTTTCTTACACACATGAAATATATACAACAACTTTCACGTCTAAGGTCCTAGTAGTTTAAACACAGTCCCTTTCTTTATTGGCAGCACATTTTTTACACTTAGGACTTGACTGGGCTGGGAAATATTAGAAATGTGTTGACTAACACACTGTTAAAAATATAAGACGTGTAATGTTTAAGTAACGATAGATATTCATGGACCAGGTTCATGGTCCACAGCTGCAGCCACAGCTGATACAGAGGTTAAAAGGATGCTGTTCTCCAAAGCTACCGATACTGCCTAAGTTGCTCAAAATGGTGGGGTGAAATGATGGCTTCACTGAAGTCTGTGGCAAACTTGATCAATTTTGTGAGTGGAACATTTCTTTTTAGCACAGAACAATGTGCTCATTCAATCTGAAGGATAAGTAGGTTTTTCAAAGTGTTTTTTTAGCCAAATAAAGGGAAAAAAAAAATGTCTTTAAACCAGGGCAAGAATTAGCGACATTGATAACTGTCATGTTTGAGGTTTTAAGGAAAGCAATGAAAACTCAAAGCCTGCCAGTATTTCATTCTTTCACGCTAAAAGACTCATGCAGCAAGAATCTGTAAGTGACACTCAACCAAGAAAGAGCTTTCAGAACAGCTGATGTGAAACTTGAAAAGAGGCAACGTAACAAATGCGATGCGAGGGGAAGTGCTTTCATTCCAGTTCAGGAACATCTGGTTTATTGCAACAATAACTACTGTAATTATATCACTGCTGGAAAAGCTGCTCTAGGTTAGGTTAAGTTTGTGGTTTCTATAATAAACACTGCTTTGGAGGAGTGGGGGTTTCAGTATTTCAGCCATGTCAGATCACGCTGAACTGAACTGTGATTTGATGCAAAAATAACAAAATTTGGAAAACATAAAAGCATTATTTCTAACCATATATTTCTTGAGATACACTCTTGGTTTAGTCCTTGTTATAGCAAGTAGAGGGTATGCCAAAGAAGCAAATTGTTGGATGACTGACCATATTTCACTGATAAACACTAAAGAAGTCATTTTTTTTTGTCAGTTGGAGATAGGCTTATTAATACTTCTAGTAATGTGTATTCCTGTAATAGGAAATGTCCTGCAAAGGACCTAATTTTCACTTTACATATAGAGAAAACTAAGGAACTTGTGTTAGGTCAGATAGCAGCTCCTAGTAAGAATGTAGCAGATTTTTCCAGATGAGTGTGCCTGTGTGACAGGGATTAACCCAACCACCATGTTATTTCACTAGCCATTAAAAACCAAGTGTTTCAACTACAGTACAAGCCTATTGAATGGAAAGTCTGAATCTACCCAAGTCTTACTACATCAGAACCAACTGAAATATCTTGCTTGCCAAGTGTATTTCCTGAATATTATACAGCAGCAAAAAACAATTGCCTATTTTCTTGGCAACAGAGCGCATTTACTGACCATCACAGCAGCAGCATTCACAGCGGTGGGATCTGCAGTGGGCTAGGCGTTGAACATGAAAATCTTCTCATAACCTGCAAAATATAAATAAACCAGTTTGTATTCTGCTGTTAGTCTAGATTCTACACTAAATATTCTGTAAGTCTGTACAATTTTAGTGTATTAACAACATACCAAAAAGAACGGGTAAACATTTTGCTGATAAGGAGAAATAGGGATATCGTTCCACACCTACGAATTGCCATTAAAATGCTTTGTTACTACAGAAAGGTAGATCTGCAAAAGATCCCAAACTTCAAGTCTCACACCTTTGAGACCTGAAGAATGCTGGAAAAAGAGATATTTTGTGATTGTAGCTTGCTGCTTTACCTCCAACTCATGACTGGAAATGTTTGCCGCTATGTGTTCAGATCCGCACAACAGATCCAGTAGAATTTGCAAGTTATGTGTGTGCACCAATTTAACAACTGCCCCGGTATTCTTGCATGCTTGCCCTGGCAAAATATCACCTGAGCAAGAATCAACTTATATTACACATGCAAATGTGGGTCTGTCTGTGCAGCAAACCCTTGCTTTATAAATGCAGGTTTAACACTATCTTCAGCTTTATCTCCTGCAGCTAAAATAATTTCTACCAGCTCACTGCTTGGAATGGAAATGATTCCTTTGCTTCAATACAGATAGAATAAAATAATTCCAGAACATCACACACTATTTTTTCTGGGTGTTATTCTACCAGAAAAGTTCAAATTAAGGGAGTGCAAATTGCATCAAATAAGTGGCAACTAAACCATGCTGAAGGCAGACCAGTGAAAACACACCAGAACTTTCAAAGCACCACAGTAGAGAAAACAACAAAGTTATTTTTAAAATTCCAAGAAAACAAGAAAACATAGATTTATTGTTATTTAGGATTAACTCTATCTGAATCTATCTCCAATCTCCAGTTTAGGTCTACCTGAATTCTCTCTATGAGTTTTAGTACTAATGGCCATTAGACTCATCAGTCACATACATAATTTTTCTTCCATAATGTTCTTTCTTTATATCTTTCATCAATCTCTCTATATAGACCACTCCTATATAGGTACATGCATATATATACGTATAATTTGGGGTGGGGAGGGGGCGAGGGATGTGAATCAAGAGTGACCCAACTTTCTCAATTTTCATAGACATCTTTCTTCAGATAAAATTAGATGAATCATAAAGAGAAAACTCTGACTCGAGAGTTTCATATTTCTCACTTGTTTGTCATCTCATCTCCAGTTTTAGAATTCTGGCAAGTGGGCTACTGGAATGTTTATAAATAGATATAGATACAGATCTGTGTGATCATATCATGGATACTTTTACTTTATATATGCTCCTGATTTTATTTCATAGTCTTTGACTACAGTCATTGCCACAAATGGCTTAATATCCTGTGATGTTGTGGCAAAAAGGTTAAATCTCAGAATTACAAATGGAAGAATAGCTCATCAACTGATGTCAGTCATCAGGGCCCTGTATCAAGAGGACTACAGAGCAACTTACATGAGCTGAAGTATGGAAGAGTTTGTCTTCAAGATATGTAGAAAATATGAATGTTCTGATGATGAAACAGAAGCTTGAAGCTCGCCCTACACTCATGCTAAATGCATATTCCAACTCCGATCTGGTCCTTCAGACAGGAAAAGTCAAAAGTAAAAGGTTTGCAAGCTCCTGGCAACAACGCTGGGCATGCCTTAACCATGCTAGCTTTAAAATACCACCTAGAAGTGGGATGAACCCTTCACCTTTCTTTTTTTGGATGCTAGAAAATCTACATCTCTGCTCCTGCCTGCCAAGGCACTGAATCTTGGAGGACATTGAATGTTGCCTGGCTAATGCTAAATGTCCTCAGATGCCTTTCTTGTCAATGGCTGTAGATACCTTCCAGCAGCAGGCACTCATTCAAAAAAAGAAGTTAAGTTATTGCAGACTTGTCTTCTGTTTAGGTGTTGCCAGGAAGTCCAGCAATACTTAGGATTCAGTCCTAAAATGCTGATCTTTCTCTCCTTTTACTCCAAACCGGGGCTGAGCTATTCTGTATAATCCATATCTTGCATGCTTCCATATATAGACTAAAATAAAAAGGAAAATGTTTTGGTTTTTCTTCTTTTAAATAATAAAAAACAGAAAGAAGAATATCAAATAGTGGATTGAAACATGGGTTTTTTAAAAAAAAAAACCCTGAAGATATAATTTCCAATTTTCTGGCTTTTTCTCTGTCTTTGCAGTGTTTGCTTAGTACATCTAGACAGCAGAAAAATTTGCTTGTGGCGGGCTGACTTCCTCCCATGGTGCCCATAAGTCATCACCCATTGGTTCAAGTGCCTTTCATCCCTGCTAAGCTCATATCAGGATTCCTTGCGCCAAGGATAGTGCAAGCTCATTTCCAGCTGCAGCAAGAGATATTTACTGGCACTGGCTGCTGGTGTTTGCAGCAGAACTGGGCATGGAGAAGCTGGGGGAGCACCTGGAACCGTGTGAGATTCCTGTTTCCTCTGCAGATAGTACTGGAGATGTTCCCCTTGGGCTCTAAGGGCTTCTCCAGTTTGGGATTTTTGTCTTTTAGACATTCTAGTATCTATGGAAAGCGGTCTTCTCTGAGACAAAACAAACAAAGCCAAGTTTTTAAGTGAGGCAATGAGGTCTAGCAGACAGAGCAGAGATTTGGGTTATTTGCATTGATATTATGAAGCTTAACAGTTTTCCACCATACATAAGAGAAATACGAATGAGAACCATAATACACACAGCTCAGAAGTAAGAAAAGAAAGATAATCCTGGTTCCACTGCTACAAAGATCTGAGTCCTCTCAAGTCTTTGACCTCTCATTTATTTTTCGGAAGTGCCTGTTGTGATTACAAGAGCTGGTTGTACTTTGGAGACCTACATAATTCACAGAAGTGCTGAAGCTATTTTCTGCACAGATACAGAACATCTTCACATTAAGGAGAGCTGTTTTGTGGACAATTTCAGAGATACGTATTCTGATATCCAGACTTCATCCATTGGTGATAGTGCAGAAAGTCTACAAGAAGCCACGGAGACAAAGAGACTTGCAACACAATCATGAGAAAAAATATGCCACGATGTATGAAATGCTGTAGATGTCATTGCATGTGCTCATGAGGAGTGGGGTTTTTTGACTTTATTATGCATCTTTGAAACAAAGCATCTTCATAAAAGAGACTTTGACAGTGCAGCATGTCTTGCATTCATCACTACTTTCATGCAATAGTCTGGTCTTCTCACTACAGGTTAGAAATCCAAGATAAACTTAAACCATAAAATTCAGACCATTAAATATGAAACACTGCAAAACTCCAAGTTCAGATAAGGAGTCTGACCACGCAGAGCTGAACACTGCAAAACGCCATGAGAATGCATAAAGCATTGACACAAAGACCAGGGCTGTACATACATTTCGGAAGTAAAGCAGAAACTCATCTCTAAGGGTCTTTGTAAGTAAGGGAAACTCATCTGAATTTCAGACTATTCAGATTCATGGCAGTTAAAAATAGGAAATATTGGGGATGATTAAACATTTAATTTTTACAGATGATCAGTAGAGGGTTTCTGAGAACAGATGTTTCTGTAATTGTCATACAGTGGAAGGATTCTCAGTGTCTTTCATGGCAAGATATACACTGGGTATCTAGAATTACTGGGGTAGACTGTACAGAACTTTGAGGAACACATCTCAGAGCCTGGTAGAAAGTTGCTTTCACTAGCAGATATTTTTTCTGTCATAAATAGAGTTACCAGAAAGACAAAACCAATGTTACAAACCCAAATAATCACTTCACAATCCCATTTTCAGACCAGCAAATACATTCTAGGTGCAAGACCTATCCAAAGTTAAGAAGGGGATTCATCTCTCATCCATAAGTAGAAATGAAGAATACTTTGCTGATTTCTACTCAGACCATTAGATGGGACCTGCCAGGCCATGGTTACACAGATGCTTCATTCCAGGAGAAATCCACAATGCCAACAAAATGCATAGTCCTGTCACTCCTCCCTGCCTCTCCACAAACTCCCTCCACATGCCTCATCACTCATTCTCCTGTTAATTACCATGTGGCAAGAGCAGACCATTGCTCTCCCTGAAAACGATGCCAGCAGCAGAGTGGTTTGCGTTCCTTGCCGGATCAGTGTCCCACCGGGCTCCCTGCAGGACTGTCCCAGGGAGTACCATGAATGAACTCCCTGGGACAGGGTCTGCTGGGGCCACCGCCTTCAGCAACAGCGTGGGCTGATATAACATTTAAGAGGGTGTTCAGCTGTGCCCTCATTCATTAGGTGTTTGTCGCACTGCGTTGGGCATGCTGAATTTTGCTGTCCAAGATAATTTGATATTTAAATGGACCTTTCCCAGCATCTCCCAGCACCTTCTGTTTCACAGCAGTACCTACCGTCACTACGATAACGTGCTATATTAAAGGTACATCTTTCTAACTGCTCTTTTTTAATGTTATTTTCCTTTTTTTCTTCCACTCCTCCAATTCAGAGATTTCACTCTTGCAGCCTCCACAAGGGAGGCTACAGAAACCCACAGGGGAGAGCTCATTTTCCCTTCATCAGAAAACTTAAATGTCCTTTCGGTGCTCTCCCATGGTGCATCGGCCTTTACTCTCTGGCCTGAGCTCTTGAAAGGCTGCCGTTCGCCCTGGAAGAGCTTTCCCACATGCTGTATTGTCAGGGGACTGCCTGACCGTGGTCAGTGGTTTCTGTGTGAGGACACGTAGGCGGAAAAGGGGCAGAGGGGCCACACTCGAGGAGAGCAGAACAACTGCAGGAGGGAGGCCTGGACTAGAACTGGGATTTGTGGGTGAGAAGCTACTGGCCTGCCAGGATATGGGGTCTATGCAGAGAAGTATCAATAAAAGTATTAAAAATAGAGAAAGTAACGGCTCCTCAAACTGCAGCCCTTGGTCTGCAAGAGATTTTTGTCTGTCCCAGAGTCATGCGTGCAAAAGTTTGTCATCTGTCCACATCTGCTTGGCAAGTACATAGTGACAGGATACCTGACCTGGGAAATTATTAGTGCAAAAAATTCAGGCTGTTTCTCACCTGCACCTTGTTAATAGCACTGCCTTTATAGACGAGCTGCTGCTGGGGTTTTGAGCTCCCCCTGCCTTGTTTCTCACAAATAAATCTGGGCTGCAGGGATGTTACAGAAAATAACGAGCAACCCCACACCTGAAATACAGATATAGCCTTTCCTAGGTGAGGTGAGTTTGAATCTATGGTTGGGACCCACCTTTCATGGGGAGTTGTGAAATTCTGTGTTCCTGCTGCTGACAGGCTGCACCCCCCAGCAGCGGCACGCAGGGCAAGGATCAGTCTCACCAGAGGCACAGCATCCCCAAAGCCTGCAAGACTCAGATTTCCACGATCATTAACTAATTGAAAAATAAAGCAGGCTTGCCGTCTGGGATTTTTTTGTTTTGTTCTCTTCTCTGTGTGTGTTTGTGCCAGCTGTATCCGAACGATGGCTGGCAATACTTCCTGATTTTGTAACTGAGATGTATAAATACAGCGAGAGGGAGATAATATCTAGTAATGTAATACTTTTCCATCCCTAGGCATTGACAGGGGTTGGTTCTTAACTAGCGTACAAGTTCAGACGTAAACGAGAACCCCCGGAGTGCAGCCACGCAGTACCTGCAGCACCAGGTGCTCTGACTGAGCCTGATCTTTTCAGTTGCCAAAGTCAACCCTCAGTGCTCATCTCCCACCCAGGTCAACAGAGGCTCGAAACACGCAGCGTCTTTTATGGGTACAAAGTATCTCCTAAGATCCAGGTCCCTGGCTGATTCAGGTTCAAATCAAGGCTATTGATATTGTCTTTAAGTCAATACCTTAGACCCTCGGTCACAAGAGGTTAGATAAGATTAAAGAACTAAGTTTTTTTAATCTATGGAATATTAAAAATGGCCACTTCTGGCTTCTCATTCACACCATCTGTTGCTAGCAGGTTGTATCGGCAGTTTCAGGACAGATTAATAATTGTTCCTGATTTTGGCACCCCAAGAGGTTAAAAATAAGTCTTTAGCCACACAGAAGAGTCCCCAGCCATTGATTTCTCAAAGATATTTTGGCAACTTGAAAAGAAAATATATGGTATGAGCCTTCCTAGAATTATTTCTCCCAGCCACATCTGATATAAATAAAACAAACCTCAAGAATCTGGCTTAGAATATGGAATAACATTATGCTACAGTCATTTCTGCTGTGTTTACCACAGCAAATGTTGAATTACAGGCATCACTGTACATAATATTTAAATATTTCAATGATACCCAGATCTCTCAACACTCTTGTTTCTTTCCCATGTTCACCACAATTTGCCAGCAACACTTTAGAGCAGAGCAGTCATTTTATAGCAACTTCGTGTCGAGACATGCGTACACACTACACAGCTGTATAAAAGATGCTGCATAACCCCCTGCTAGAGCATCCTTACCGTGTTCTGGGGTGCCCAAGGATTAAGATAGTCCTGGGATGTATGTCTGAACGTTTCCATGACCTAGAGGATCTGCAATTTAGAGGCAGTGCAGTCAGGTCCTATGAGGCTGAATCGCTGTCTCAATTCCCAGTGGGCACAACTGTTGGTAGGAGTGTTCCTGGTGAGCCTCGGTGCAGCCTTGCCCCAGTGATCCAGGATGAAGAAGTAGAAATTTAACGTGTCGTGAGGTCAACATGACTCTGTTAAGCTCCTGCTTTGAGAATAACCTGTCCAAACAAAAGTCCAACCTGAGAAGAGAACAAAAATTGAGGGAGCATCAAGAAGGGAGCCTGTAAGAACATTCAGTTATCTGAAGTATAAGAATGAAGATAACCATGTAACTGCTAGATGAAACCAGTGCAAGGATCAAAGATGATCTCTGCAAATGCAGATATCACGCTTCACGTACAAATAGCAAACAAGGGACAGACTACAATACAGAAAAATAGCTATGTAAAATTGATGTGAATGCTAAAAAAAAGAGCTTTATTAAGAATCAGTGACTTTTTAATAGGATCTTGAAATACGCATAGGAATTGGACCTTTGGACAGGATGTTGATTTTTGGAACAAGTTCTTTCTACAGTTATTTATTCCTTTCATAGAGTTTTGTCTTTCTGGCTACTGTAACCAAACGTTTCAGTGTAAAATGCTGAACACATAAAAAACTGGTCATTAGGAGGATGCTCAAGTAGAAGTTGAGCTCTTTGGGCCAGTAAGTTCCTTACACGGTGCAATCCCCATAGGACAGGTAATAATTCTACATCTGACAGCATGCATGGAGGCTGCTGTGGCAGTAAGGAGGGAGAGAATTTAATCACAGGACACCAAGAACAATTCAGAGGTGGGGGAAACTCTGACCCAGCCCACTCCTTCCAGCCTTGGCTTCCAGCCTTCTCCTAAACTATGGGTGTTCCCGGACTTGCTGGAGCCTCCCACCAGTTCTAGCCTTTCACCAGTGTGGAAAAGTAACTGGGGGAGCGGAACCATAACAGCAGCTGAGGCCAGCAGAGGAAAGGACTGGGAGTATTGCTGGCAGTGCAGTTGGGAGTATTACATTTCCAGTCGGAGTTGACTGGAAATACATCATGTAGAGCTCTATGAAGAGCGAGGGAGGAACGAGGGTGGTGCTAGCAGGGAATAAGCAGCTAGATGAAAGGTCCTTATTTGATGGAAGGGAGGGAGCAGGAATGGGAAGACAGAATATCTTCTGAGTGAAAAGAGGGTTTTTATGTAGGTCTTCCTCAGTATTTATTTCTTGAGGAGTTTATACGATGCTTCTGAATCTCTGGGTTGGGCCCAGATCCCTACAGAAAATCAGAGGTGCGCTCAGTCCTGCATCTACTTTGAGCTGTTCTTTGTGATTTGTGGTCATGTGGCTGTTTAAATTGAGGGTCAGAGAAGCCTCTTAAATACACAGAAAGGACCTTCTTAATGTTTTGAAGATGTGGGTATCATCACCTTCATTTTAATTAATGGCTACCTAACTCATCCAGAGCCACAGCCTGACTCAGTATCAGGGAAAGGAAAGCATCCAGGGATCCCAGCTCACCATCACATGCTCTGCCCAGCAGCAGGACACTCTGCTTCCACATGACCTTGTGGCTGGGACAGTGGATGATGGATGTTTTTTGTCCCTGGAAGCCAGTCAGTAGCAATGTCCACTGACAGCATGCATGATCGCATCACTTGTGGTCAAAATAGGAAACATTATTCATTCTTCTTCTGGGACTGCAGCAAATCCCTGCATGAAAAACAGTCAGCTAGAAAAGAAAGCATGCTTCGAATAAAGCTAAATGATTTAATTAAACATTAGATTAACTCTCCCCAAAGCCACCAGCAAAAACACCACAAGCACAGGCAGAAGATGGATGTTTGTGGATGGACCTACACAACCTTTTTCACAACCTTTTATATAACACAGGCTTAGATGAAAAGTAGTCTTGTTCTTTTCAAGCCAGCATGAAGTACAGCCAGGAAGTATTAGTCATCCGAGATTTTTGGTAGTTGTAGTTTGGAACCCCAACTGGAGTGTTTGCTTTGTACAGTGCCGGCTTAAGAGGTATTATCTAAAGCAAGAATTGGCCACTATCTCAGGTAAATCATATTTCTTTTTAAAATAGCTTTTGACTAAACTATCGCTATTAGAGTACACTTTTATGCTCTCACAACACAAGATAAATGCAAAAGAAACAACCCTTCCCTCTTCCCCGAGAAAATGTAACATTTTTTTCAGTAAGATTTTGCAGGATTTCATATTAAGATATATTCTAAATAGTGTTTCAATGGGGAAGAAAAATGAATTATTATTTTTGTAACCAAAAGAGAACAGATGTAAAATCTTTTTCAGAAGGGTTTTACCGTCCAGAATGAAACTGATTATTCTTCATGGGTGAGTCCAAAGAACATATTTTAAAATTTTGTGAAACAATACATGGCTTTCTTCAGTTACTGGCCATTCACAACGGTACATCCAACCTGTAGGTTTCTGTGCTCTGGTCACTTCGACAATGGCCGGTTTGGGCCAAAGAAACAGCATTTTTGCACACAAGTAAGATTTGCTTCTACAATGAAGATAGTTTTCTGCAAAGCATTTAAGCAGTAAGTACAAATGGTTATGTGTACTTTGAATTCCTGAAATGAATCGTGGAAAACTCCAACGTAACAACGTGCTGTTATTAAGTGCTACACAGCTACAGTCGCTATAAAAGCGACGCAGAAATCTGAGGTAGGGAAATAAATCTTCAGGTAGTACAAATCAGCGTAGCCCTATTGAACTGAAGAGAGTTAACGCTGATTTAAAGGAACTGACATTTTGATATGGAAAACCATGTAGGAGGTATGGTGGCTAAAGGGTGCAACAGAGGAGACAGGGGTGAACCAGTAGAAGTCCAAGCCACCGTGTGCTGGAGTAGGTATGGAGGCTCCCAGCTGATGCTGACTTGAGAGGGAGCTGAAGCACAAGCTGTCCTGCTCTCTCCTAGCTCCTCACTGCTTATTGCCTCCTCCTGTCCATGCTGCCTTTCCCCTCATTAATATAACTGTTTGTGCAGCTAGACGGTCATCTGGCCCAAAAAGTACCTGCGTAGGGTTAAAACTAATTTGGTAGAATATCAGGTAATGGGTCCGCTTCCTGACTCAGTTCCTACCTCTGCTGGCAAATGGTTAGAGGTGGTGTGGTGGCACCTAGGACAGCTTCTCTTGGTGGGAACACCAGTAATACTGACTTAGTGAGTTTCCAAGAGTTATACCTGAGGAGGAGGAAAGCCCATGTTCTCTGGTCAAATCCTCTTGCTTGTCAATGTGCAGGATAAAATGGCATGGAATATGCTAGGAGCCTAAGGAAGCACGGCTTAAGAGGTATTTATTATTGGCTTTCCTGCTCTACTCCTTGCTCCCTAGATTAGTCACACTTACCATGCCAGGAAGAAGTGTCTGTGAGATAAGGCCATCCCATCTGGGCCTTGGTACACAGGAATAATAACATGGCCAGTGCCCAGCAACACTGTGATGAAAGGTAACTTGTCGGATGTCAGTGGTGCAGGACTGGGCTCCCCATACTGCTGAGGACCACCTACCTCCTGCTTATTCACCCAGCAGCTCTCACCTCTGAGAGCCACATCAAACCTGCATGGGTGTTCAAAGCAGCTTGCAGGATTTGCTCCTCCTGCCCCTCAATGACTCCACTGAATCAGGTCCCTTATGTTGGTACACAGCACATGGTGTAGGCTAACAAAACACTGGCTCAGCTTCTCCCAGTGGGATGGATTTTTCCAGTATGTGATCTCCTCCCATTACTGGCAAGTAAACCAGGGATGTGTTACCAAAGGCAGATCTGCCTAAAGCAGTAGAAGCACCAACCCATGAGAAGTGAGACTTCAGAGGAGGTCCGTTTAATTCAGGTCGTAACAGGTATGTTATTCCCAGCTCTGCAAGCTTCTGTTTCAAGCATTAATTTGCTTAAAGAGTGGAATTATTTTAATCACAAATGCACCCTTTTCAGGCATGTTGCCTCTATTTTGTTCAGGATTTTGAGGAAATTCATAACAGTGCTCTTACATCACTGCACCCAGACACAATGTTAACCATTGTGAGATAAAGCATGTTTTTTAATTTGCATATTTGCGCAGTTTTCCTCTCTGTTAGCCAACATTTTCCTTTTTCACTTATGAATATTTCAAATAGCGCACATTCTTCTGGGGAGCGATAAAGACATCTGTATTTTAGGAAAAACAATGCTGCTTCTAAGTGACACCAGAGCATGGTGGTTGTATGTTACCTGTTCATCAGTTATGATCAAGACTATGCCAGAAAGTGGTACAAAGCAGGGAGCACATGAGAGGTATGACGCTTCCAACACTGCTCTCTGCTTCGTGGTAGGTCAACTGCCCCGCACGCACTATCTGAAGAGCTTCGATTAGACGCCAGGATGTTCCAGAAAATTGATGACCATCCTGATGGTTGAAGAAGTGTGATAGCAATGATCAAGATAGAAAAAAAAAAAAAAGAGAGATAATAGTTATTTATATGATTGACATTCTGCTTCAGTGTTTTCACACAAAGACCTCTCTTTCTGCCCGACATGCAGGCGCTGCATTCCCAACGCATTCTTGCAGCCTACACCACATCGCCGAACAATAGCGAGCCTTCTTTCATTTTCCTGCCTAGTTTCTGTGAACAGCACTCTGTTGACAACCGAGTCTGTTCTCACTCCTGAAGAATTCAAAAAATTGACTGATATAAGGACAGCCTGTGACTTCCAGGAGGCATCTTAAAGCATCCTATTTCGAAAACTGTGGTTTGGTGCTTCTTTTCCTGTTTTGTTTCTGTTTCAAAGGGAACCTACAAAAATGCGGCTCCCCTGCAAATCCCTCCTCAGCCCAGAGAGCTGCTCTGAATGCGGCACCACTAAGAGCTCTACAATGCAAATACATGGATGGTTTTCTCTCTTTGACCACCCCAGAACAGCCTTTCTCCTCTAAACTTCAATGTTAATGATGAGTAACAAACCGATAACCTCTGTGCAACTGAAATCTTTGGCACAGGAAAAAGAGATGCGTGGACATTGGTTTGCTTTCCTTGCCAACCAGTCCCAAGCCTAAAACGGGCAGGCCACATGTAAGATTAAGAAAGTCCAGCCT
Organism: Eurystomus gularis; assembly: GCA_013400335.1. Lineage (NCBI taxonomy): Eukaryota > Metazoa > Chordata > Aves > Coraciiformes > Coraciidae > Eurystomus > Eurystomus gularis. The sequence goes on from VZZY01002630.1 coordinate 174,047, forward strand.
TCTTAACACTCATCCCAACTCCCTCTCTTGTTCCCAAAGAACTATGAGTTGTGGTCAGATGACAAGGACTTCATAGATACGAGCAATGTGCATAAAAGAGCGGTGAACCAAAATGAAACAAAAGAGATGGGAAATCACCATGATGAACTTGCTGGCATGTTATGTCTTTCTTTGGTTGATGACACACATCTTTACTTGGGCAATAAATCCTACAAGCTGTAAGTGCTTATAAACTATAAGAGGCGAGGAGAGGAGAGGAGAGCTGATCATGCTGTGTTGCCACACCATGCCACCTTTTTGCGATACCGCTTCCTTTTCACTACCAGGCTAACATCAGAGACTAGAAAATGAGCAAAATCTCCTTCTACCAAGTCAGTTCTGATAGTTTTCTACTTCGGGGAAAAAAAAAAAGGACACATTTTAGTGTATTTTCACAGTAATATTTCTGTTGTTGGCATCCTTGATTTTGAGTATGTACATGTTGTGCACACACGCAATTTCCACCTATTCAAGAAGCCTGATGAACTTGAAGCACCCTGTCTTCTTAACACTGCTTACAGAAACCTTTAGCACTGTCTGGATTTCAGGACCTTATATATAAGGATGCCTCAGGGAAAGCCCACTCTTAATTTAGGCCCAAGTACTTCTTGGCTTCTGACTTCTCTGGGTGGATCTGGCACAGTCAATGCCAAAATGGAACATCAATGAACGAGTGCGCTGGCGTCACTGAAACATGAAAACAATTGGAAAGTGACAATCAAAGGAAGGTGAAAGATCTAGTCCCAGGGCTTCCTGTTGCAGCTGAGAGTTTATTCAGATGGCCTCCAGATAATCTAAGCCAGATAAAGGGCACATTGACTTATTATGATGTTTATTCTCTTGGCTATGTTAGCTGTCAGATGCAAGAGCAGTCTATCCTGGATGCATTTATGCCCTCCCATTTCCACACATCTTCAGATTTAGGCTTTGATTTATGGTGCTGCCATGGAAGCAACATGGAATTAAGAAAGGGTCTAAGAAATAGAAGGGAATGAGAAAAAGCAAGATATTTCTGTCCTCTGATGTTTTTCATGATGTAATTACGTAGGGCATTATTTCTATAGCAATTAAATATACGTAGTATAAACATTTCCCATACAGTAGTGGAAAGGGACCACAGTATGAAGAAAATCAATCCCCTGAAATGATCCCAAGTCTTTCCTGTAAGAAGTGGTACCAGTTCAGGTACTAGCTACTTGGAATTAGATAATTCAGCAGTCAAAACAATACTTAATGCAAGGAAAAGGACAGACTAGTGTTTATGGGAACCAGAAGTCAAAGTCAAGTCATTTAACCAAGTTAAATATCTGGTTAGCTTATCTTCACAGCATGTGAGTTAATAGCCAATGGTATCTTCACAGTCAGAGCCAAACTGGAGGAAAATACTGGCTCCAGCACTGGAAGCCAAGGTCGTATCAAGAGGACAGACACTAGCCTAGGCAAAGAAAAAAAAAAAGGATAAGGCTTAGAGCAATAACAGCATTTAACAGCATATTGAGGAGCTGACTGAATGTTTTACCTGGGTTATTCCACCGTAGAACAAGTCATGTTCATGGTTTTACTGGTGGAAATTGTTTGCATTTATCCCTGCTGTAGCCCTGCTGAAACCTCGGGCTTGTACAAAGAATTTGGGATTTCTAGCTCTAAAATGAAGTTTCTGAAGCAACGCAAATGAAACTTTTAGTTAAGTGCAGCATTTGTGGAACTACTGTGGCAAATGCGTCTCCTTTGCAACTTCAAAGAGGTTCATTCATTCAGTAAGTGCTAAAATTTGAGCTAGCCAGAACGGCTTGAAGTCTGTTTCTGTCTTAGCCACCCAAATGTCCAGGAAGATCATATGCCAGTATGTAACAGTTCACAATATACTTATTACAACATTATTTTGAAATGGATCTTTCTTGTTCATTGTTGTTGCACTGGCTTGGGTATTTTATCCAAAGTTTTTAGTGCTTCTAAACCTAGGATCTCTCCCAAGTATTACAGCAGCCATATTAATCAGGTGCTACGGCCACTTCCCTTCTTTTATGACACGGTTTATATCCTGAAAGGTCTCAAGTCACAGAACTTCACCTTAAATTCACCTTGCATGCCACCTGAACTTCACCTTGCATAATAGACACCCACTATGGGCCACTAAAATAATTTCCTGAAGGCTAGTTATTAGTAGCAACTTTCATAATGTTTGCTCACATATTTAACTTTACATGGATGCTTGAGATCAGAACCTGAACTGTACTTCCAACGGAACTGAGAGCAAGGGTGAGGCACTAGTGCAACCACAGACTGAACAGCTTCACAGATGTTAGAGATACCCGAACTCTTGTCTAAAGCAATGGGATACAGACATTGCTATGCATGTTGTGTGGCTATACATGAAGAATGTAAATTAACAGAAGTATTAAGCTCTCCTTGATTTTTTTTGTAACTTGGCTTACTTCAACCTCAAATCCTATGTGATCTACTAAGGATCTTGGCTACTAAGCCAAGGAAAGTTCTTGATGACCTCTAGGAAGCACAATGTATCTACCCTACAACATTGATGAAAAGTAATCCTATGTGAGTCTACTTTATAGGCACAAGTAATTCTGAGAGTGATTCTTTGGGCATACCCAAAGCTCAGCACACAGGTATGGGGTGATGGTGTAGAACTGGCACCCAAAGGCAGTGAGCAAGCCCCCAGCAGAAGGCATGGCCAGGGAATCTGCCTGGGCAATCCTTCAGGCTGGGACCAGGGACTGGCATGCCATGGGAAGGACACACTCCTCCCTACCTGTTGGCACAGCAGTAGTTTGTGGGCTGTGCTTGGTGACTATTGTTTGTGCATAAATACCTTGGCCAAAACTGAAGTCTCCTTCTCTTGATTTGGTCATCAGAAACCACAGTGAGTATACAACACATCACACTTCTGTCAAATGAGAATGTCAACACTTCCATTACCAAAAAGGTAAAGAGAAACTTGAGGTATTGCAGTGCACAATAGCTGTCCTTCTCTCCTGAACCAAAAGCCTGATGATAAACATGGAGAGGGGCTCAGGCCCATCAGGATGTTGCTACCACAGCCTGGGCTGCAGAGATGTTCCTCTGCACCCACAGTATAATAGCTGGCAAGTGAAAAGCATTTGAGCAAGCTTAATCTGCAATAATTATATATATATATCAAATGTATTTACTCTGTTTAGGGAGAAACTCCTTTAAGGCTCCAGATGAGACATTTCTCACATATATTATTTAGCTTTTCCTGAGGCCTTAATGAATTGCTTTAAATTACAGACTTAGATATTGATTAGCCTCATTCAGTTGAAATCTAGGCTTAGCAATCTATACTTGCCTATAGTTTATTGGTGATATTATTCCTAATAAAGAGCTGCAATTAATCCACATCAAGAAAAATCAATTAATACAGATTTGTATCACAAAGAAAAAAAATCCTCCTCATATCTGCCCACTAATCCTGAAGCTTAGGTCTTTCTTTGCTACCAAGGAGGACAGATAAAAAATATTGATTTCACCCTATTTTTACAACTTATAGTGATACAATAATAGCACACAGAACAGACGGGGCTTATCAATTAAAACTATTTTTATATATGATGATAGATGAGGACACACAATGCCTTTGTTCTCTGCATTATTAATAATTATTAATATGATGGACTAGGAGTTCTGTAACAAGAATAATGACTCCACGCATAGCTCTCAAAGAGCCTGGCCTCTTCTGGTATGGTTACGAATTTTGCACCCTATGAATTACAACACAGTGATGGTTCTAGGAGCAAAATTGCAGTTAGCTGCAGCTGCATGGGAAAGGAGGACTCTTCTGTGTAATTTTAGATTAATGCTACAACCTGAAGAAACACAAGATGTTATCCAAGCTAACATCCTTCTAATTTTATCCGATTCGATCTGCCATTTTAACCAAGCTAATAGCTAACCTGATTTATTAGAAATAAAAAATCTTATCAGAGTCTTCTTGCAGGAAGCTTCACATAAACACCATGAATTAGATTTTGCAGTTTTAAAAGCCAAACTTTATCCTTGCTGCACAAAGAAGACAACAATGTGTCATTGTCCTTTCACAATTCCTACTGTAAACAGTTTATGTGATTTATTCTTTTGCATGCTAGATAATTACATATTTTATACCAGTGTATCATCAGTATGTTGTTATTCTGACTGCCCCATAATAGAAATTGTGTATTTTCCCACTGCAGTGAATGCTATTCTTAACATACATTGGCCTCAACCAGCTAAAAATATCAGAGTCCTGTTGCCTGTGGGAAAGTTTTGCTGAAGTTATTTCTATTAGAAGTTTAATATTGGTCTCTTCCATTTTTCATACCGCATGTGCTATTCACATTTAACGCTGCTTCTCTGATATGCAATTACTTAAAGTACTTAAGTGTCACATATGGCACATATTAGGCAAATAATGCCCTAATTCACTCTAATGCTAACATTAATATGAATGATTAGGAATGAGATTAGTACTGAAGAATACCATTTTAAAATAAATTGTGATGACATAGCCACAGCTATATGAAGGATTAAAGAGTATGGATTATTGCAGGTTATGGTTCAAGATATCAAATGATATGGCTCTGTGTTTGTTCTTGCCAAGGACACTGGGCAATTAGAGGCTCATAGAGCCAACTGTAATTCTTACACTGAATCTTTGGGTTATTTGTGGTTTTTTTTAACTTCTATGAGTTTTTGACAGACAGTAGGTTCTGAAAAAAAAATAAGGATCGTCTTGCTGTGAGCTGTCTACAGCCACAGAAAGCTTTTTTGAGAACCATTTAATTTATCTGGCAACCTAGAGCCAGTCTGACAGTGCAGATACAAAGGAAAAGCTCTTAATTTTATAAACATCCTCTTCTGAACCCAAATTCATATAATTAATGAGGATACCACTAAATCAATTACAATATTTATTTTCTATGCTGTTGCACCTTTAAATTCATCTCCTTGTAATAGTATTTTGCTTTTCTTTCTCCTTTCTCCAGAAGATCACAGAAGCCTATCAAGAAACCTTAATTCACAGAATAAAACCACTAACATTCATGTTATACAGCTCTCTGCCTACACAGTCTGATCCCCATTTTTCTGATGTCTCCATGTAATAGCAGCTTATAAATCAATATTGTTCCATTCAATGAAGTGAGCAAGGAATTGAGAAAGGTTAAACATTCCCTGTTTAGAATATCAGATTTTGGGAAAGACCAAAGAATAAAGATACCACCAGCTTTTGGCTCACTCCTCTCCCCTTTAACACAAAGGGGAAAAATATTCTAGCTCCTCAAGGCCTGACCAAGTGTTAATACCTTCAGCTTCACTGAAGTTTGCAAGTGAAGGAATATCAAGGATCTACATATCATGACTGTTAGCACGAGTAAGTGATGGTGCAGTTGAAAAAAACCACAAAAGAGCAATTAAATGGTCTTCTCCTGGTAGCTGCCTGAACTCGTACGTAAGGACCAGTCCAATATCAGTCTCAGCTTTGATGTTCCACATAAGCTCAAGTATGGCATCCTCTGGACTCAACACCCTTTTGATAGATCATCACAAATGATGGTCTCTGAGGCTCAAGGACGTTCTCCTAATTATCTCCAGTAAGAATCCTGCCATCAGGATCTAAAAGTACTGCAACAAAACCTCCTCCCACCATGCTGTTGGCAGAATGAGTTACTTAAAAATTAGAAGGTATTGACGTAATAATGAAGTAATAAGGTGTACACATGTAAAAATACTGTTTGCTAATCGCTTCTCCATGGGTCATCAGCAAGTGCTTCACAGGTGACTAGTTTTCGTGGTACATGATTTTTTAATAAAATAATAGATGCATTCGTGTTGCATCAAAACAGGGAAAAAAGAGAAATGAGTGCCCAGCATCTATTCCACCATGATAGGGATGCCCCATTGGTTCTCATTACTGCGCTTGTATTGGTTTAGATCAAAGATGATACGTTTAATTTTATAGGTTCATACAGGAGATTGCATTTGACTCATCCAAGACACGGGAGGTGTCAGCTTAAGTTGCAGCCTGTCACTCTGAGGTGAGCTGCTGGTGGTGCAGTCAAAGCCCTGAGGTCGGATCTTGGCTTTGGAGTGCACGGCATAAGGAAATACATGTTTAAGGTATACATTTAAAAACACACATTAAGACATACAAAGTTCAGCACATTGAGTATGAAGCCACTTCACATAATAAAGTTTTGAGAATAGAAAGTTAAACATAAGCGTTAAAGTTAGACATAACATTTATCCCATACTTCTACTCCTAATATAATGTATTCTATAGGGTTTCCCCAATAGACTCTTACTCATACTAGAGTGTATATTTCATAGATCATGGAATTGTTTTGGCTGGAAAAGACTTTCAAGATCAAGTCCAACCGTTCCCCCAGCACTGCCAGGTGTCCCCTAACCCATGTCCCTCAGCACCACATCTCCACAGCTTTGAAAGCCCTCCATGTCCCTCAGCACCACATCTCCACGGCTTTGAAAGCCCTCCAGGGATGAGGACTCCACCACTGCCCTGGGCAGCCTGTTTTCACAACATCTATTCTCATTTCAAAATTTGCAGCAATGCAAAACTCACGTTAATCTTCTCTATGTTGGTCTAGAGAGGTGCAGAAGTCATCGATGGCATTTTCCACTTAGTGTTTCTGGTAGCTCACACCCCTTTGATACCTATTGCGTGCACTGGCACGCCAGAAAACCACTGAGCTCCTTTAAAATTCCTGGGTACAGAAATATGGATATTCTGAACTTGACTCTGATTTCTGTACTTTGTTTGTAATAAGCACTTGTTGGAACTTACTAAAGTTACTGTTGAAAAGGAAAATATTTAATGATCCCTATATTTGATAGAAGACATGGATTTTTCTGAAATAAAGCCAGTTCTAGCCGTTTTATCTTATTGTTCTACTACCTTAAGGTAGTGAAAACAATTAGTATTGTTCAGGTTTTCTTCTTAATATGTTAAAAAATTAGCCCAGTGGATACAGGTCTGCCTGGTCTCCTTGTGCTTCCCTTATTATTCTTCTGCAGTTTTAAGCTTCTCACTTATATGCATTGCTACAAGCGTCTTCTTCATGTTGGGATAAAGGTTGGACTTGATGATCCTAGAGGTCTTTTCCAACCTTAATAATTTTATGATTCAGATATATAATTAAATAAATATCAATGTAATAGTTATTTTCCCCTCCCCACTAACCTAGAACTTCTTGATCTTCTTAACTACAGTGAATGTCATTATTAATCGCGGCTTTTCTGAATACGCAGTAAAATAACTTCACTAGGATTACTTATATGCTTAAAGTTAAGCACATGTTTAAACATCTCCTGGAACTGGCCTGTATCTAGTTTCAATGAGAGAACAAAAAAAGAAATAAGAAAATTGGTTTCTCTTAATCTGGAAGGATGAATAACTAATATGGAATACAGTCAGGTTTTAGCATCACTTCATCTCAGTTTGTTCCCTATTTTCTCTTCTATTCAGTTTCTGTTTGATCTTTGGGTTTATTTTCACCTCTTACTCTGTTATTTTAAATCCATCATCCATCTATGTCATCCACGTCGTTGTGAGGGCCCTCTCCTTGATAATGTGCAGGGTGGTGTTTAATATACATGTGCACACACACATAAACACATGCACATACATGCTTGTTTCTTCACTTGTGTATAATGAATGCTTATAATATTTTTCCAGCTGTTTCTGTGAGCTCAACATGCTTAAATGTAATGAATATCCTATTCATTAAACAACAATCATAACTAAACATGAGCACATTTAATACATGTGCATTAAAAAAATATTTTCCTTTAAAGGTGAACTGCAAAGGGAATTGAGGCTTGGAAATAAATCCTCCCCCTCATTTTTTATTTAGTACATGCAAGTATTGCCTGTAAAATTCCACTCTTTCCCTTTTCCTTCATCTCTATCTTCCTGGCATTTTGAAAGTCTGTCTGCCAGCAAAAGCTTTGCCTGTCTGAGCATTTCTTAAGCACAGAGGAGGAGCTGTTAGAAAATGACTGCACCAACGCAAGTGTGTCCCCCAGATGCTGATGAGGGTTTGGGTGTCTGGAGGAGAAGGATTGTCCATGCATGTTTCAAAATCAATCTGAACTGATTTCGTTGTGCTGGCAAGAATTAAGTGTGTACAAAAAGCTCGAGATACAGAACGACAACAACGACGAGTATATTAAAAAGGAATCAAGCTGTGAACACCTTCAAGCTTTCATTGCAAATCATCAAGAAGCGATGAAAAGCACAAATGCAATAAAAATAATCATTTGCAGGTCACCGTTAAATGATGTGACAAACGCAGACAGAGATATCGCGACACTGTGAACCAGAGAAGACCCACATTCTCCCTTATCAGCCTTTTCTTTTCTCTTTGCATTCCCATGCACTGTACCTCTGTTACACTTTTCCTTCTTCCTATGAACCTTTCCATCTGGTCTGCTTCCTTCACCTCTCAGCCTTCTGCAGGAGTTTGCTGCTGTCTTTATCATCTCACCAGGCCGCCTTGGGGAGTAGAAACACAACAGTTTCCCCCTAATAAGATTCTGGCACTTCCTCTTGAAGTTTCTTCCGGAACCTGGATGGGAACAAGCATGTGAAAATGAGGAATAACAGGGATAAAACATAACTCACATCTCTGGAACTTTAGAGGGACCTCGGACTGAGTGCTGAGGGCAAAGCACAGTCCCAGCCAGATCTGTTCACAGCACGAGCAGAGTACATTCAGTGCCAGGACTCTGAAATCCTGTAGAGCAGGAGGGGTTTCCGAAGCTGCCATCGCGTGCTTGGAGCCCTGCAGAACTGAGCACCAGAGCAATCTGTGATACTATCCGTTCGGACAAATTCTGCTGCTGACACATGAGTCATCACACGGCAATACATGAAGCCAGTGAGAATTGAAGGGTATTGGTCAGGGCACCAAAATTTCTTTCCAGCTAAACCACCAGTTTACTTTGCAGTTCTTATGTCTTTCTTTCTCTTCACCTCCTCTCTAAAACATTTGCATCATCGTAGGAGGGCTGGACTAGGTGGTCTTTAGAGGTCCCTTCCAACCCAACACGTTCTATGACTCTATGATTCACACAATCTGATTGCTATTTTGGTTAGATTCTGCAGGCACTTCTGTAACACAAATCATCAGTAATGACATAGAATCATAGAAACATTTAGGTTGGAAAAGACCTTTAAGATCACTGGTGAACTCCATATCACCTTAGACATCATTCTACAAACGTGCCAACGTTTCATGTATGTTCTAGGTAAACATACATTTATGTATATATGGAACACACACATGTATGTATATTTACACACACATATTTACAAAAAACTGTGCATGTGTGTGAGTGCATGTGTACATATCGGAGTCTATACAGGAAGTATACCAAAATTAGGGTAAAATATGAATAAAGTTTGAATGAATGATGCTATCTTTTAGTAACTTGGTATGATTCTTCATGTATTTAGAAATGTCTTTTGTCTCAAGAATTTCTATGGTGCTAATGGATGGAGCTGTACACCCCTCTGCTATAAAAGAGTTGCGTTAAAGGTGTTACTGAGAGTTAAGCTAAATCTAAAATGCTGCTGTTTAGCCAAGTTCATACAGTAGGACACAAATGAATGCAACGAATGCGCACACTCAGCAAGTCTGTGCCACCTACCTGCTGGCAAAAGGTGTGTGCTGTATCCCTGAAAACAACACAGACAAACCAAACCTGCTCTTTGTTACGCTAGCGAGAATTTCTCTGGTGTGCCAGGAGTGCTGGGAAAGGACGCTCTTCTGCACGTACCAGAAGGGCTGCGAAAAGGTGGGGTCACGGAGCAGAAACTTTCTATCCCAAATGTGGACATCCTGCCAACCCACCATGGCAAGCCAGCTACGACAGAAGCGGTGTTCCAGGTGGGGTCAGGGGGACATGGACCATATGTTTGTGTGCATAAAACTGTAACTCGGCAATGGAAATCACATATTTCGGTCTGAGCAGGTATTTTCTCCTCTCAGCGATGTAAATGGAATCCGTTCCTGAAAGAATGTGAACTTGGCTCTATGGCCTGGAAAAGGGTAATTTCTCTGATACTGTTCTTGCTTATTCTCTAATCACTGACCCACTTTGCCTCTATCACACACATTTTCTACACTGGGATTCAGTCATTCTGTCTTCATGCTGTCTTCGCCACAGCTCCAGGACATGTCTGTTACTTCTGCTTTCTTCTCCCATGGTCTTTGCTCCTTTCAGGTCACACTTCCCACACTCCCAGCCCAAAATGGGGCCTGCCTGATGCTGGGGAACGCCACGTCCCTGTTTCCTGCCTGCACACCTGCCCTATACTGTTAGAGAGGTGAGATTCACCCTGCAGCACTTGTCTGCTTCCACTACCATCAGAAGCCTAGTCATTAATTACATTATCACACACACTTTTGCAAAAATGATGGAAAAATGGCCATGGCAACAGAAGAGGTTGACAGCAAGACTGTTACTGGAGTAGGCACCCACAGTGCCCACTAATACCGAGTTTAAGCCAGACTCAGAAGAAATCATGCCACTTAATCACCAACAGTGCCTCCCATACACACCATAAAAGCCCTCCATAGAGTACTGAGTTAGCACATGACATCTGATGAGATCACAGCGTGGGGCACGCTTGGCTGCAGGCAGTACAAAGGCTTCGGCATCTCTCTGTCAACAGTTTGGCTTGCTTTTCTTGGTGAAAGAGAGCTTGTGAAGTAACCCCTGACCGACACTGCTGGCCCCATTCAAGGCCAGCCAGGATAACCACCATAGTGCAGAGCCATAGCTGTCCAAGACATGCTGGCATGGTCCTGGAGTTAGGTCAGCCAGGCAGACAAATACCCATCTTGTCACGGGCACTGTGATGAATGGCAGATTTAGAGTTGTATAAAGGCTAATAAGTGTCAGCCTCTTGTCACCTGCCTTTGCCAAACTGATTGTAGGAGGCAGGAGGTCTTTGCTTTCTTCTGTACCTAATTTCCAGGATTTAGGGAAACAACAGGGAAAGTTTTGCACCGCAGCGCTTAGGGGCAATCTTGCAAATGAACATTTTTAAGGGGGGCTGTGTGGGCACCCAGAGGAGGTTTTGCACGCTGACGGTATAATGGTACATGGAGTCATTTACTGCATCACACCGTAACGACATCAGCTGATACCCCACTGGTAACATGCATGCCAATGTATACTGGTATTTCTATGGAGCTGTTGAGTAATTCATGGTGGATAATTTACTCACAGGAATTTAGCTTCGTTTGCTGCTCTCATACATTGCACACACCCTTTGACAACACACAATCAAGCGAGTAAGGGCCATTTCACCACCAGAATTTTTAGATAAACTGATACAACAGACGCATCAGACCTCCTTTCCTAATTCCCTGTTAGAGACACTCACTTTGCCTTATTTTGCTTCAGCTTCAATACTTATGAAATGTTACTTTTGCATCCAGGCTTAAGCCAGGTGAGAGAAGAGAGAGGTTCTTGGCACAGATCAACAACTACTGTTCTTGGTACTGATTAGATTAACACCGGGAACCACTTTAGAGAGGGGAGTGTAATCTTTATGGCCATCAATTACTTGCTGAGAAAGTTCACATCATCCTGCCAACGGCAGCTGTGCTGGTGATTTCTTTTACACATGACGCTACGTACTTAAAGGAATAGACTAAATGGCCTTCTGCCTTTTCTTTAAGACATCTAGTCCCTGCTAGTGATGGTAACATTTTCAAAAGAGCCTAGAGCTCACTTTCCAGAATGATTTAGTCACAGACTTCCACATAAGCTTATTCATCCTGGCCCTTGGGTTGTGGTTACATACACATTTCTCCAGGACACGGTGTCAGCGTCAGCAGGCGATGTCCACTCTGGCTCGCTGCTGCCTGCTCCCATGCTCCTGCCACCTCTCTGTGCAGAACAAAGAGGGCAGTGTAGGGACCGCCGCAAACAGCCCTGGGCGGCAGCAGCGTGACCTGCTGGAGCCAAAATTGCCACAGAGAAAAATGTTTGTGGAACCACAGCCTCAAGCACTTCTCAGCTGAGTAAATTAATGTTCATGGTGCTTCATCCTACCACAGCTAGATTGCTACCAATACCTAAGCTCTAGACATAACCCAGGTAGATTTCCACGTCACTCTGACAGGTGTCCAGGTGCTTCAGATGCTTCTGATATGTTTTACGCCATAGCTGCTGCTTTGGGTTTGCCTTATCCAATGGTAGAAACAGTGCTGTTCACTCTTCAAGAAGCTAAGTCCCATCAATTATTATATTTAAATGAAGCAAACAAGCATGAAAGCACCTGGAGATGGACAGCCTTGGGCTAACAATCCTGATACCTCAAGGCCTACTGCTTTGCCTACTGCAAACAAGCTATCTTGACGGCCATAAATCACAAACTTATGTAATGGCCATGCCATTTCATAGACAAAGATGCATTTCACGGAGAGTATGGTTTTAATAAACAGGCAGCCTTTCAGTGGCTAGACTGGAATAAGCCAGTGATCTCAGGCCAACTCCTGGTGGAAAGGTAGTCACAGCACAAAAACCACCGGCACAAACGGGCAGATTGTTACTGGGCTGACGTAGGAAGCCGAATGCCTGTCTTGCCCTGGCAGTTCATGGCAGGAGTGTCATTGCCAACACAGACTGGGGTGAGCCAGGCATCCAAGGGGCTCAGCGCTGACCAGGAGGTACCTGGCCCTTGACTGCACCAAGGACCTGGCTACCAGGGGCTGCCTTGCTGGAATTCTCCTGCTGAGCATGTGCACAATTAACTTCAGACCGTTAATTAATTCAATCTCAATGTTACCATGCAGTAAACGGAGGGCTACGGAGGGCTGACTGAGTTATGACCCAAACCCACATGTGCAAAGCATGCACTTCTGAAATGCAATAGGAAATATTCCTTATTCTTGGATAGAGCTCCCTTTTAGTTCAGCAGTTACAGCAGCTGTCGTCATTTACTGCATTAGCAAGCACTATTTCTGTGAATTTATATCATCGTGTCCTGGGGTTCTTTGCCAGCAATATGCTTAACCCACTGCCGCAAAATAATCCCATATATATTGGCCACATATTTGAGATATTATGATTAGACTTTTTTAGAGGGTGTTAGGAATTATTTTTATAAATGTAGCATGTGTGTATGCACAAGGGTTTTTACAATCAGCCTTAAAAAGGAAAGAAATATATTTTCTTTTTTTTTAACTTACATTTTGACGTGGTTCCCCCTGCTTTCTGATAGGCATCAATCTAATCCAGCCATGCTGGTCCTGCAAAATATTTAGGAAATGAGCAAATACAAAGAAATAATGTAATTAAGTGTGTTTTTCTGATTTTTTTTCAAACGCATTTCCCACAGACTATCAAATCTGTCATTATAATGGAATAGGTGTTGATATCGGAGGATGTCTAATGATATCAGTCAGAACACTGACTGTCTTTAAGAAATGGGCATTAGCAACCATACTACACTGTGCTCTTCCAAGCCATGCAAGAACCTTGTCGTTCCTCTAACACATTCAGTGCATTATTGGAAAATACATCCAGGAAATCCCAGATCAAAACATCTTCAAATGTCACTTGTTATAATGATACAAAAAGGTTGACTTCTTTTTTTTTTTGGTAGGACTTTCAGACCCCAGAGGCTTCAGTTTGCAGAGAAAATGTACAAGCCAGCAGAAAGACATCTGTGGATTCATGCACAGACAAATCTGTTCTGGAAGATTCATTTTAAAAATTGATTTCATGGAGGAGTTTGAATCTTACCAATAACAATCACAAAATAGTAGAATCTAGTGCAATTAAATAAAATGTTATGTATGAGTGCAGTTTGAATGGGACAAAATAGATTTGGGAACAGCGTGTTTTTAAATATTTTTGATATGTTTTGCTAATACACAATTCAGGTACAGGACACATTAGACATTCCCTTGTGAGTCTCATCCACCATAGACCAGCTCCAGAGTCTGTCCCTTAAGTCAAGGTGCTGGAAATTGATGTGTTAGCCCCAGAGGCAACCCTCAAACACACTCACGCCACAGGAGTATTGTTACGTTTCTTACAAAGCTCTCGCCATATTTGCAGAAGATGCTATGGAGTATATGAGACCATCTTTGACCACAGAGGGTTTGAAAACTTAGATCTCCTCTACCACTGAAATCCAAAGACCTCTGGAATAGGGACACTCCAGCTCCACACTCCAGAGTTTGAACCTGAAGATGCAAGTAGGTCCTTTACCCAGTGACCAGACTGTACCTTTCTTCCAGGTTTTTTAATGTTTCTGTTACGGGACCACATTCTGGCTTGTTTCTTCCAGCTCCTTCCCTCCTTCATACCTTTTTAATAAACCATTCATTTTTCAAAGGAAAAGGAAGACCCCACTGAGCTTGAAGGACAGCTCCACCTGCTCAGATTTCCTGTGTGCCAGCACTGATTCAACACAAATACACTTTCCCATAGGGCTGGCAGAGAGTCTCACCCCGGCAAGGGAAACTCGGGAGCTGTAGGTATCCCTATTGCAGACCAGCCTGCATTTTCTTTTTCCAGATCTGCATAGCTAAACCTGGATGAAGGTGTGACTGTTCTCCAGTGAGCCAGAACTCACAGTCTCTACTCAAATCAGCAATTCAGGACTGACGATGTCCCAGCAAACTTGAGTTGACTTGTTGATCCTCCTGCGCTCAGACTGTTGTTGTCTGGCACCACCAGTGAGACTGAGATTTCTGACTATAAGAACTAGCAGAACTTTTCCATGTGCCAGAGTGCCAGGAAAACAGGGATGCTCCTTGCAACCGTTGCCCCCTGAGGGTGGAAGAAATGAGGAAGAGGACAACACGGAGTGAATTACTGCTACCTTGCACTACCGAGCTGGCGCGTGGGCTGGTATCATCATCTGGCAGAGCCTTGCTCTAGAAGAATGCTGTAGCCATGTCTCTTGCAGCTCAGTGGTGGGACTGTAAAGGACATAATAATGCACAGAGGTAGGAATGAGTGCAGTAAAAATAACCAGGGGCCTGACTCTGCAAAGACACCCTGTACTTGCATGGACTTCTTTACAGGACACTTAGCTCCCTACCAGACTAGATATCCCATTCAGATCAGATTGTAATAAATTCTAGTCAGTGATAGGACAGTCTGGTCCTGTAGGACCTTGAATTGAGGGAAAGTTGTGGGTGCTGTGATTAGACTTTTAGATAAACAAATCCTAAGGGATGTTCCTGCCCAGCACTTAACATTTTCAGTGAGTTACAGCATCGAGTCTTTTGGAAAAGGGTCTGAATTCATTCTTATTTGGAATGGTAAGAGGCTCTGTCTACAAACTGCCTTGATATTTTTACATTATCTGCTATTAAAATCAAAGCAGTGTGTTGCGTCACGCTTAAGTGCTACCTGCAAGGAATAATCTGTCACTAATGCAAGAAGATAGTAATCACTGAAAGACTGAATTTGGGTTACAGATACTCTGAGCCCCTTCATTATTTATGTAGGAGAAGGTGTTTTGAAAATAAAGCAGAGTGTCAGAAAAAAGTCTTGGCAAAAACGGATGGTTTTCATTGCAAACCATGTGATATGCCTCAGCAGCAGCTCTCTACTGCTCTCCTGCATTTTCCCCTTCCTGGAGTCATTTCTGCCTATTTTAAAGGCATCCACCATGCCTTTGACTTACATTGCATTTGTAAGCATGGGGGAGCACAAGCTGCTTTCAGCCGGACCCCCAACTATTTTGCTTGCTTCTCTAAAAGCACCATCAATTTCATGTAACAGCCACACCTTCCACACCGTGAATCTACCCGCCATCTATACATTCTATCCCAAACTGAAAGTTATGGATGTTCTTGCTAACCCAGTTTTGTGTGTGTATGTGTGCTTTTTTTTTTTTTTTTTTAACAATAGGCCTAAATCCATATTAATGATCCAAAAAGTGACCAGGCCTCAGCACCTTTTGTCCTCTATACATTAACTATCCAATAATCAACAGTAGCTGTCCTGTACTCTGGTGTCTTTGGCCTAATTCAGAGGGACAGATATTTATCATCACCCTTGAATTGGGTGACCCATTCTGACAGGTCGACATCCTTATTTATGTAACAATGTCATAGACAGTAACTGCTAATGAGTGGAGTGACACAGGGGTCTGTTAGATGGAAAGGCAGAGGAAAGCTGAAAAGGGCATGAGGGGTTAATGGGACTTTTCTGTTCCAGCCTCCTGGGATGTGTAATTATGTTCTAATAAGAAATGAATGTATTGATTAGATTAGTGTGCAATTGTGTTCGTGTGCACACGTATAGTGCCGCATGCATATAGGCAGTAATTGTGTGGGCCTCTATTTTCTTCGGTATGTATTTTTCTCGTGGAGTATCTCTGTGCTTTGGCCAAAAACAAGCAGCGCGCTCCCACAGTCCTCTTCTTGTCCTCGCTGGGGCAAACTCCTTGTGAATTCAGTTGGAGTTTATCTATCTGAGCAAAGGCTGAATTTAACTTCAGTAAACACCAAATAAGGGCTTCAGGATTAGGTCCTCACAAACAAATGACTTCCTATTTGCATTGTTTGGTATAAACACCCACCATCACTTAAAAGAGCAGTAAAAGCAGCCAATACATTGTAAACAGCGTCATCTGCTTAGAAGACCTTCCGTCAGCCAAAGTAGGCCATGCTCATCCCTAATATAAGTCCACTTCTAGCAGTTTGCTTACAGTAGGGAGGAATCTGGCCCAGCATTCTTTCTCATCAAGTAAAATATGTTCTCTGACAGGTCAAGGAAAGCATCCTTCACACGCTCACAAAGGGCCAGTTCTCCACCACATCTCCTAAGTGTGTGTGATCTGAACTTGAGAGTGAATTCCCTTGATGGGAAAGACATAACAACAGAGAAAAGCAGGGGGTGAAAAAAAGGAAAGCATGTCTGAAAATTAGAGCTGCCCGTGGCTCAGGAGATGAAGGAATGCAGCTGATGATAGCGGTGCTCTTGCCTGTAGCCTCTTACTGGTGCTAATAGGGGAAGGCAGCAGAATTGTGGCTTTTTGTACCTTGTACATACTGTGCAAATTCCAGCTAGAAGCATAGCCTTATATGTCCTGTGGACTTGTATGGGATGTTTGAGTAAATAAGGAACTAACAGGGCTAGCCTGGCAGTAGGAATAGGCTCAGTCCCTTGTTCCTGGGATAAGGAAGTTCTTAGCACCATCATGCACAAGCCTTTGACATGCAAGAGCCTCCAGTTGCATGCTGAAGAAATAAGTTACTTTCTAGAGACTCCCTCTGGAAAGAAGCAGCATTATTAAGCTCTGATGGGATTTCCTTCCATCCCACTCCTGACTAGGACCTTTGTGAGGCAAAGCAGGGGAGAAAAAAGGAAAACTGAAGGATTCTTAAGACTGAGGAGGGCCCACTTTAGCCAACTGTAACTTTTGTGAATTGTGGCCAGGATTTCAGATGTGATACTCAAGAAAGGCTCTATGCAAAGATGTTAAAAAGGACTTACTAGGTAAGATTTCCAAACATTTCAGAAATATTAAACTATCTAATACGAGAACTAGATTAAACTAATATGAGAACGCACTGTAGGATCAGTGTCACAAAAAAAAGAATCTCTGGAAAATGGATTCTCATTAAACTATTTTTTTTCTAAAGAATGAAGGATGGACAGTGTTAAAATACTTGCAACATAGAGATCAGTGAAGTCCTAAAGTCTGACTACAACTTAGGGATAATGATTAAACACAATTCCTTCCCACTGCCATTCTACTGCAAATTTTTCCACCTGAGGAGGTATTTTTCAAGCATTTTGATGTATAAAATATTTTAGGGAACACATGTATAAAAGAGAATGCATTTATACTCCCTGCAAGAGAGACTTAAAATCCAAGCCAGATCTAACTCTGAAGGTCCACCTCCTAAAAATTTGCCTCAAGGGTCAAAACAGAGAATAAAAGCCTGGCCCTGGCAATGGCTGTAGGATTGTTACCACTGATTGCAACAGGGCTGAAGTGAAAGCACTGGAGAAAGAACAGCCTAAAAACCAATATAATGGTATTTTCTTCCAAATAATGCATGATGCTAAAGCAAGTCCAGTATCCGGACTAACAGAAATACCCTCTGAAGGAAGAGGAATTCCTAGTGCCATAGTTCAAAGCCAGGTCTGAATGGTGAGTTAATTTTTCAGTGGCTGCTGGCCCTTTGACTCCTAATAGTTGAGGGTGGGTTCGCATTTGAACACTCACACAAAACTGATTTCCCCGTTATATTGACGGGAACTTTGTAATGCAACGAATCATCTTCGGCTGGCTGATTTATTTCACAGGGCAACTTGAGGCAGCAAACTTGGAGCAAGGTAGCCCAAACTAAGCAGAAATATCCTTCCCTGTCCCATTTATTAGTGTCAGCATCAGCATAAGCTTTTCTCCTTAATGGACTGATCTTTCATTCAGGCCATAGAAGATCCTGAGAAAGTTTTCCTTGTTTCTTTATATTTTGCCAAACTTCTAAGTGAGCTCCTAAAAACTTATTGAAAGAGCATTACTCAGTCTGACACATTCCATTTATTTCAATATGGTGACAAAGAGGGAAGATCTAGTTAAAAATATTGCAATAGCCTTATGGGATACTTATGGGTTTTTTAAACGTAATACATCACAATAGAATACTTTGTTTTTGTAGAAGGGCATTCTGTATTCGCCAAAAAAGCTGCTGACTTAATCATTAGTTATGATGAGAAGAGATTTAGTGCTCTCTTTCTTTACACTGTCACTGAGAACAATGTCTATGAAAAAGCCTATGCTTCCCATTATAAATCACTATAAGCTCCATGAAAATTTCTCCTCTACCCTGGGGTTTAAGTGAGCAGATACTCGGTGATGCAGACTCCCAATAGTAGCACTTTATGCCTAGCTCTACAAGTTTATGAAACGCTATGGTTCGCTCTAAGTCCATGCAGCTCCCATTGTTTGGCAATTTATGAACGGCTAGCCTTCGACAAAAAATTAAATACCTACCAGTTTCCCCCTCTTCCCTTTGCAGACTGTATATATTTTAAAAAATGCTTTACAACTGTGACACAATATCACTTTTAGCATTAAAAATATATCGCTATCATTAGATTGCCCTTTAGAAACACAATGTAGCCTCTACTCCTTCGTGCTCTAATGTTCACGAGAAACCATTTCAGATCTTATTCAGCACAAGCAAGGATTCAGAAATAAAGCCATTCAAAAAAGAAATGGTTTATAGATGTTTTCCTTCACTGAATAATGAGCATTGGATCACAACATCTTATGAAGACAAACTCAACCTTAAGTGATTCGAGGGGGAGTTCTGATATGTATATGCACCTCTCAAAATAATTTGTATAAGAAATACAGATTTAGAGACCTAGAATTAAGCATCCAGGTTTGAAAGTCTTTAACCTCTTCCCTGTCCTCCCTCCTTCCCTCCTCTCCCTTATCGTAGTCACATACACTGGCTGGATTTTATTGTATAACTTTGTAAAGAAAAAAAAGAGCGAACGTTCCACACATCTGCCAGCATTTTTTTGTTTGTTGGCCCAAGCTGACAGCTTTTTTTGTGTTTCCTAGTTTATCAGAAGTTTATCAAAATGTTTTGAAGAAAATGAGCCAGGACATTTTTCCTAGATTTTAATGCCCACTAATATTTAAATTCCTTCTTCCTTTGTATCTTATTTATTGCTTTTCCCATTTCTTGAAGATGATATTCTCATTCCAAGAGGCAGAGAAGTTGCTTGTTTCATCACAACCTGCCTCAATTTCCTCCTTTACTGGGTTTGAGTCTGTGGGCCCTGTTCAAAATTCCCACCACTGGGTTCAGTTTTGAAAGGGAGGACTTCGATTCAAAGTTCTCAGCCACCCACACTGGACCTGAAAGGCCACTAGAAATAGCCCTTGTCTGCTTTGTTTCTCAGGAACCAGAATAGACACATTCCCTCCGCTCTGCCCTGAGATATGGATTTGGCTCAATAAGCAAATGTCAGCTGCAGAAGCAGCTGGCTGCAGAGCAGTTTTCATCGGAGCTGGGAGTCTGTGGTCTCTGAAAAGATACAATACTATTTCACCATTTCCAGTTTATTCTGAATGAGCTCTGAGATGGTTATGAATGACAGTCTAACGTCAAATTCTTACTGGTCTTTGATTTCAGTTTGATTATTGACATTATTACTGTGAATAAAATTGATTATAAATTTGTACTGAAACTTTGTATCTGTGTACACGAGATATCTGCAAGACCTTTGTACTAGAAAGTAACAAGATAAAAACACATGCGTGATAGGTCCTGGGCTATAATCACAGCTCCTAAAGCCACACGCTGGTATCAGGAGTCTGATTTTCACATAAAAGGAAGACCTTGACCTTAACCCTCCCAGGTAAATAAAGCCTGAAGATGTTACCTACCTTAATGGTTTTATAGACGTCTGAGATTTCAATCTGGGCCAGTCCTCTTCATGGGCTGAAATCCTGCCTGGGGACAGACAATTCCCAATGTCAGCATCTCTGGGAGGAGTCCCTGCAAGAGTCACCAGCATGGCTTCCCTCTCGCTGCTTCAGGGCCGAGCTCTACGAGACAGACCTCACCCTGCTCAAAGATGAAGAGTAGCTGATTGAAAGACAATGTTTTCCAAAGAGAAGTCCACACAGAAGATAGCTCATGTGGCTAACTTCACCATTTACATACAAAGCAGAGGCGAGGTCCAAACAAAGTCAAAGCCTCTGACTATTTCAACCCATCTAGAGCCTAAAGATCTTGGAATAAACCCAAAACTCTTTAAACTTCTTGGAAGTACCAAATCCTCCAACAATCAAAATAATCAGCATCTGCAATCTCCATCCTCACCAACCCTCAGAGCCCACAAACAAGTTACTCAACCATGAATCTTCTTCCCAGGCCTTTGGAGATCTGTGTTCCTGACTCCATCTTCCTTTGCTATGTGAAATTTTTGCTTTCTAATACTCCAGTGAGAATGAAAAACCTATGGTGAAATTAAAGCTAAAATTACAAGTAATAAAATGCAGGAAAATGTAACAATTATTGCAGTCACCTTCTCGACTGATCTATCTGGCATCACTGGCTTCCTGTGGGTACGTGGTGGTTTCTGCCATCCAGTGTTACACTAACCCAGTTCTCTCCAAAAACACCTTGTGCTTTGGCTTCTTAAGACAATATGAGGCCAGTCTTCCCTCTTCCACTCAGTTGCTATCCCGGGGTCTGCCCAAACTGACCACCCTGGGTTTGCAGTAATCTTTCCTGGGGGAGGCAGAGTCAGATGAACAGATGGCTCTCTCAAAGGATCCTTGTCCTTTCTGCAGGTTTGCTAACTCTAAACTAGAGATGAAAAAAGCGAAGCAAATGTGACCCTTGCAATTGAGATCCTTCACTCGTACAAGCAGTCCTATTAAAGTTGAACGTGAACATCCATCATAATAATTAAAGTGGGCATGAGTTGGCTTTGAATTGCAGGAACTCTGGGTGACCACATTTCACTTTCCCTGTCATTGACTAAGATAGAATTTCCTCCTTCTCATCAAATGGCAACTCTTTGATTTATGGATTACATCTATGCCTTGGAAGGAGGTAAAGTTACTGATAAAGTTTCCCCCCCAAAAAAAACATGCTGCATTTTGCTTCAGCTTCACAGATGACTGCAGTCTATCACATCTGTTTTCCAGCAGACATCAGTGTATCCAATTAGAAAGATCATAGAATATTTTAGAGGTCTTGGGATCATTTGGTCAGCCAAAAGATTTGGGTTTTGAAAAAGAACAAGAAGACAAATATGGTATGTGCTATTTTTCATGACAACCACAGTAAAATATTCCCTTAAAACTAGTTACACAGATGTAATCCTTACATTAAATACATATACGTGTTAAAAACAAGAGTTTGGGTTTTTGTACTATTACCTTAAAAACTGTGGTGACTCAATGAGTTGCAGTCCTGGCTATATGCATTGAACTGATAGGAAAGGTTGGGGTGTTCATGGTCACAAAATATTTCAAAGATAAAAACCAATTATACTCTGCTTTTCCTGAAGAGAACGCATGAAACCTTTAGTAAACAACATCCATTACTCAAAAGGATGGAAATGTTATCAAAACCCATCTTTATGTTTTGATAAGCCTTTTTAATTTTCACCTTCAGCTCTGCTATGACCAATGCATTGCATAGAAGAATCTTCAAAATAAAAATTCTTTGCGTCTTTGTATTTCCAAAATAAAAACGCATTTTAATGCTTTCGTTCTAGAATACTAATGACAGCACAGAAAAGAAAATTCCTAGAGAAATACAGAGGGCAAGATATCAAATAAGTTACCAGTGCTTAGATCCAAAGTCTGAAAATTTCTTTGAAGTATCTCTTGCAATTCATTTCTTGGTTTCCCGCTAATGCTCATGCTTATGAGGTCCACTGGTACCCTGTAAATAACTTCCCAGGATTTGACAGTTGAAACCATGGGGCCTCCAATTCACACATACAGTCTGGTTAGTCGAGTAGATGTACTTGTTACTATTTTTTTGTGGTTTTGAAAAAAAAAAAAGCAAGAGAAAACAATCAAGAATTAAGGAAAAACAAGCTGAACACAAAGCCAGAAGAAACACTGGGAAAAAATGATCTTGAGAAAAGCTAAGTGAGCTTTTGCTACCTGGGGAAAGGCCTTTGATCTACAAGTCAAAATACTCTCCCTCGTTGCTTGATGCCTGCTTGATGCCTTCAAAAAACCAAAACTTTGCATATCTAAGTAAACAATCAGGACTATATGAAAAACTGCATTTTCCTCTTCATTAAAAAACTGGCAAAATCTGTAATTCTCTGGCTAATCAAACAATTTTAAAAAGGAAAGAGTTGGCTAATCCTCAATTTTATTGCATGTCTTTCAGATAAACCTTGAACACTGAGAAATTCTTTCTTCTCAGTCTCACATTAGCAACGTTAGAGACATTAAACATCACAGACTGCACACGAGTGTTTCTGAAAAGCTCACATCCTCTCCTGGACTTTAAGCCTTCCCCCCTGGTTATGATTCATACTCCAGGAAGCATTTCAGCTACGAGTGAGAGCCATTGAACTGACAAAACTGTTCCTGTTCAAAATGCTGGCGTTCTTGATGACTGGAGTGGATCACAGATATATTTGGAGTTAAGTATTATGATGGAGCATCTCTCTTCCAGGAGCTGAACCCTCACTTTGGGGTTGTCAACCTGATGCTCTAACAAACAAACCTGTTATGCTAGTCGAGTGTTGTGCTGCAGCTTTCCTTCCAAAGGAAGGACAGACCTTCCACTCGTGGTGTCGGGACAGAGCTGTTAAACCCCTTGGGAGGAAAGGAGTTCTGCAAGACCTTGTTATATGTTAAACATAAATAGGTATATTGTAGCCTCGCATGCAGTCTATTTTACTTGTGCAAGTATGTTTTTTGTTAAACACATAAAACACAGAGAGGGTTTTAATGGTTGATCAGATGCCGTTAAAGCAAATTGCATGTTTAAATACAAAGGATGAAAGGATCTCTATTATTCTACAAATTTCTAGCAGCACTGCACCTTAAAAGGAATTTTATAGCAAATTTGTAGCTGTGCAACCAGCTCGTGAACCAGGGGGCATAAAAAGGACATGTGTTCCAAAAGCAAATGCATTCCATATTTCAGAAGTAATAAGTTCTTGCTTGAACCCAGATCTCATCAATGCAGAGAAAGGATTTTGCATCCATGGGAAGAAGGACTTTGCTGTCTCGAGCAGAACGTTATTTCATTAAAGTTGCCAACCTCGTCTCTGTTATAGCCAATCCAGCACTGTCTGAAAAGCCCCTGCTCTACACCAGAAAGCCCCAGTGCCTTCCTTGACTCACCCTTTAATTGCAATCCACGCAAACATTCAAGAATAAAGATCTGTGAAAGTGGAAACACCGACCCTGTTGATCAGGCTCATCAGAGGTGATTAAACCACCCTGACAGAAAAGTCTGGCAATAAGGTGCCTTTCAGTACACAAACATTCTGTTTATGCAAGTGAATCTTCACGTAGCCAGGAAGAACATTTTCATGTAGTCTTAGAATTTTGTTTGAAAACACTGTTCTATAACTGCAGTATCAGAGGATCTGAGACAGATTTGATCCTTACGCTTTTCTAGAGGCACAGGTAACCCCTTCTGCTGGCCCAGTGAGATTCAGCAGAGGTTCCTGATTTCTGTATTTTTATATTAACAATTTTCTTACATGCATTGGAAGTTCTGGGTCCCCAAAGAAAAGTTTAGGAGAAAGAAAATTAAAGAAAGAATGAAAATAGATCATAAATAGGAAAAAAGTGCAGAATTTTAAGGTGCGGAATTATGTTCTTCCATGAAAAAAAGTCACACTGGTTTGAAGTTGGGGAAAGTTGTCAATGGGTTGACCTAAGTCAATGTGACCTAAGCCACAAAGAATGAGCGACAGAACGTCCTTTGCAAATTCAGTGGGGACTGTAGAGCAGTACAATGGGATGTCTGCACCATCTGAGCACATAGTAAGCCTCAAAGTCTTAAATTAACTCCACCATTCTTATTTAATGAAATCCTTATATGCACCCATCTCTGAAGTACGTGAGCTCTTTCAGTGGTGCACCAAGCAGTGATGCACTAAGACCTGCTACATCTCCTCCTTGACAGAACATGAAAGGTGTAAGGAGGTAGTCAAGCAGAGGGTGGCGAGCTCCATGATAGAGAATTCATGTCTGAGTCATGCCCTCAAAAATACTGTCTCTTGCACAGATCTGCTTTATCTATTTAGGAAAAGCCTGTTGTGCCAGAAGAGTAAAGCTATCGAGGTTCTTTGTGACAGGGCGTTGGCCTGGCTTTGCTAAGTCCTGAGCGAATGGCCTGAAGGTTCATTTTTATCCATCCACAGCCAGCAACACGTAGAGCTTTACATTCATATGTAGATGATACATTTTGAATGGCATAGAAAAATCAAATCTTCCAAAATAAATCACCATCTCAAATGACTTGAATCAAATAAGCCAAATCTTTGACCACAAACTTCATATGAAGTAAAGATGAATCCAGCACAATTAGCCAAATATTACAGAAAACATCCTGGTCTGCTCTTTTCCACTTTTCCACTATATCCAAGTTCCAATCAGTGTAAAAAGAAGGAAGTTTCTATTTGCAAGCTAGAGAGATTTGCTGAGCTCAAAACCAGAGCGTGTCTTTAAGCACTTCATCAAACTCATGCCTCTGAAATCCCAACACAAGTGGCAACCTAAATTATTCCTTTGCTTTCAATATACAGCTGTGTAGATAAAGTCTGGCTTGATTTTCTTACTCACAATGTGTCCAAATGCTTCTGTTGTAGAAAACTCCAGGTCGTCAGTGGCATAGAGCTGTACAGTGAGAAGAGAACTGTCTCCCATTTGGAAGGTAGGAGGTTTGCTCCTTTTTTCTATTCCTTCCTGCCATCTGCAGGATCTCATCTGGGGTAAAAACGGGACATTACTTGAGCAAATCTTCAGTGTCCCTCAGTTTTCTTTAACTAACATCCTAGGCTTTCTGCCTCATGATTTACATAATAAGGAGACTGTGTTGTGTTATTACATCAGTTCCATTTCTTCAGGGAGAAAGGCTCCAGATGTATTTGACTAAGTCATTAGTGCAAACATCCCATTTTTGTAACATCATTCCCTAGATCAACAGTAAAGACACGCTGTTGATTTTGGCTACAGGCTTAGGAGTGGACAGACGCTGCCACTTGATCTAAGCAGCTGCCTCCTCATTACTCCCTCCAACTTCATTGTCATGGAGAGAAGTACAAGCCCCTAATGGATCCACAACATGAGCACCGATTCATAAAACCTGGCAGATGACTCCTCCGATAAAAATCACCATTGTAAAGCTATTCAAGGAGCAGGGGAAAAAAAGGATTTAGCCTTCCTTAGAGAGATTACTTCCTTTTGTCAGAGTGTTTTTCTTCAGTCAGATGGGAATGAAATTATAAATAAATACAGAGTGCTGGGTCCTGACACCTCAACGCCCATGGGACAGCACTGCCAGTAGATCTATTAGAAGCTCTAGTGATGCTTGTAGTGTAAGGGACTACTCAAGATGAGGAAGGTTGCAAAAGCTCTTCCTGTCCGAGTTAAAAGCATCAGTGAAATGTGAAAATGAGCAATATATGATCCAGCCTAGTTCTATAATTAAAATAATTATCAATTATATTTTTAAAATAATTATTGATTATACTTAGAATTAAAATAATTATTAATTTTACTACAGTATTTGCTGTTTGATCCAATTCATAGCAAGAATTTCACTAATTACCCACTACCACATCAAGCAGGCGGAAGGTTTTTTCATTGCAGATAAAACTTCATCATTGGTTTCCTTTTGTACCCTCATACCCTCATTAGAAATGGAAAAAGTTAATTAAAAGATGCAGTTTTAAATTGTTAGCAAATAGTTCCAAATGGCACAATAATGCCTGGAACAAAAACCTGTCAACGAGTTCACTGAAATACTTGGGCTGCCACAAAGGTGTTGCAAAGTAGAAGAATATACACAGTTAAGGAGATGAACAGCTTCTGAAAGGAAATAACCTAAATATCTTACTTACTAATAGATATCTTAAGAACGGGTGAGTAATTCTTGTAGATGCTGACATGTCTGTATTACGTTTGTGCCACAGCCTCTGTTTGCTCTCTGGATGCAGTCATAAGACTGAGATTTTATTTTTTGGTCAATGGCTGGAGTTACAAATTGGATATGAACTGTCATGTCCTCACTGTATTTTTCATTGTGAAACTCAGCAAAGACACCTAGGATGATACAAAGATAGGTAATGATTACAATGTGCAATGGGCAAGCAAAATATATTTTAATATTTGACACATGCTCTCCTACAGAATTAAACCCTGTTAAAACGGTAAAATTGCACTTACTGGTGTGTACTGGGCTTGTCATAACTGTTCAGATCCCTGTTGCTGTGCAGGAGATGTGGTATTTGCACTTAATTGCATCATTTGAAAGCCTCAGAAGAGGGCATTCTAATGATTAAATCAATGTAAACCAGGTTTCAGAGCCAAAATAATCAAAAGTCTGACCAAGGCGAATGTTCTCAATAAACTGAGCTTGCCAAACACAAGTGCTAATTAACACCTGATTCTAATTTGGTGATTGTGAAAGTGTGGCAATGGAGCCCTACAATTCTGCAAGTGGAACTTGCATTGCTTCTCTCCGTTGGCAGATTGCACGAACTGCCCTCGTGGCCAAAACTCCTCCTTTTGACCCACTCTGGGGACAACCCATCAACGCGGTGGCAGCTGTACTCAGGTTGTACAATACTTCTCTAATGATATTTACCATTCCTTGGTGTTTTCTCAACAGTAATGATACTGAATGAAATTTTCTCTTCCTTGATGGTGGTCTTAATTTAAAATTTTCAAAATATTAACGTTTAAAATATCACACTGGCTACAAATGGCAAACCCAAGTGGTCACGTTCCCCTTTCGTGTTTCCTGTTTCGATTGTTTCAGATTTTAGAGGGAGGAAGAATACTCTTTCAGCCAGTTTTTACACATGCACCAGAAAGCTCAGGACCTCCTATGTACCATATCAAGTCTTTCCTTCATGAAGACGCTCATAACAAAGGTGGACGTATCAGCACATGACTAATTCTTGAAGTCATTAGGCATTTGACCAGTCACCTGAATAATTAAAGGACAAATTCTTTGCTCTCTTCATAGTGGGCGAGGGCACACAACAGACCCAGTCAAAAATGGACACCAGATGGTATCTTTGTTGACATCCCCAACGGCCAACCAAATGACCAAGCCTGACTTTGCAAACAGAAGAGGACTATCCTCTTCCTGAAGTAAGTCATGAGTGTTTCCAGTACACACAGTGAGTCTCTTCTGTAGACAACTGGAACACTTCAGACCTTGGGACCATTAATCTAGTGTAATCTCTCAAAATAATCGTTTTTAAAAAATTTTAAAGTGCACACTCAATGACACTGACACATTTCTTTGCACAAAGGAGTGACTCGGTGGCACCTTTCCACCTCGAAACAAGAGTGGCACAGCACAAAATAAAGTTGCTGCTACCTTAGACCTGAACATTGTAACACATTTCTCTTACGACAGGCCTAAAATAACATGCACTTGATCTTCGTATGCAACATATATAAGTAATTACCAAGACATACAACATACGAAGCATCTCCAGAAACAAAGCTACATAAATTT
This sequence comes from Eurystomus gularis, assembly GCA_013400335.1. NCBI lineage: Eukaryota > Metazoa > Chordata > Aves > Coraciiformes > Coraciidae > Eurystomus > Eurystomus gularis. The sequence goes on from VZZY01002630.1 coordinate 202,333, forward strand.
AACTTCTAGCTGTCAGTGAATTTGGTTGTAAAATCAACACCTCATGTATTTGATCTACTCAACAGTTACATTATACCATCTAGTGATTTTTTAATAGATTACCCAGTCTCTCATGTAAAAAAAAAAAAAAGCCAAATTTGTAAAAGCAGGGTTTGCAGAAATATTTGCAAAGACTCGTATTTTATTACCTCGGCAGTGCAAATATATTTCCCCGTGTGTTTAAAGCAACTGCAGTTTGTTCTTAATAAGAGTGAATTTGCACTATAAATGGCATCCCCTCTTCAGAAACAATACTTCCTTTATCTACTTGTGTTCAAAAGCGCCTAACAGGGAAACCTAACTTATCTGTTTCATCTTAAAGCTGGGGCTGCCTGTCAAGCTTTGACAATCTTCAGATTCTTTTGGAAATAGGAAGCAACCCATTGTGTTCAAATTTGCTCTTAGTGACAGCTGATCCCACAGGAGCATCTAGTTAGAAAATAATTGATAGCACTTGAAACAGAAAAGGCTGCAAATCAGGTATGACAAGTTTGCGTTCGATGGCAGTCCTAAAACTAATTGTCCAGTTAAGAAATCAGCTTCAAAAGAGGAAAAAACTTAAGGGGAAGGAAATGAGAAGTTTGTTTATTGCACATACACTTTCATTCTGACAATATTTTCCTTTTAAAAGGCAGGTCTGGAATAGGCAGTACATTAAAGGGATGGGCCCAAAGCAAAACCTCTAAACCGAATACTCCGAACTTTATGACTCAAGCCCATCTGTAGTTTGTTATAAACAAGTCATAAGGCATAAACGAAAAAATCTGTATGCGGAAGGATAGAGGCTCGATTCTGCTACTATTGAAGTTAACAGAAAATCTCTTGCTGACTACAGAGGACTTTGGATTAGGCATTAAAATTCCAAAGTAATACTGGCAAAGCTTCAATCGTGTGAGTGTGTGTGCGCGCGCTTGTGCATATAAATACACGCACACACAACCCAATATTAGGAATTTTTAACCCTGACTCTTATATCAAACTCTACCACCGGATGTCAAAAATGAAGATAACATGGGAGGAAGTTTATTTTGATGAGGAAATCCCTAAATGCTGTTGAAAATATGCTTGGAATGGTTAATTAGTATGTAGGGGCTTCGGAGGAAATGATATCTTGCAGCTTGACCATCATCTTTTTGCCAGGTTTCCCTTCGATTTATCTCTTATCTGCAGGAAACTGTCTCACAGCTTCTGAATCTGCTGCTGGCTAAAAAGAGAAAAAGGACAATGACTCATTGTTGGGCAACAGGACAAGTTCTATTTGGATTCTAAATTTCCACTTTCATGCTAGTTAATGTCATATCTAATGTACTTCAGCCCATCCAGGGGATATCCAGGGTGGGCTCTGTAACTAACCAAAAGTGAAAGTTCCTTCACGAAAATAACAAACAGTAAATGAAAAGAAGATAGAATACCCAAGGGGATGAAAACATTGAGTAATGCCAAAAGTATCTGCTGCATTTTCTATGACTAAGGCATCAAAAAGCCCTTATTAATAAATGAAAGAATTGTAAACGGGTAAGTAACTGGTGACAGGACGCAGCAACCAATACCACCAAATTATTGCTGGCCAGAGAATATTAAGCACGTTGATTACTATGACTTTTTTTCACGCACAATTGGGCAATGCAAGATTCCTTGCTCTGAGGGCTGGCAATGAAGATCTGGTTAGCTACAGGCGGTGGGAGAGGTTGCTGCATCGAGCAACCACAAACAGCAGCAGGGTCCAGGGATGCTCCCAGACAGAAGGTTTGAGCATCCTAGTCCCTGTGCTGGAAGTTCAGCACGTATGTAGATGCTGAGCTTAAGGAGGTGCTGGGGGAGGGATGAGATGCATCAGATGATCACCGTGCCAGCGCTAATGAGTACATCAATGAAAGGATTAAGAAAGGATGGGGACATGTTGCTCCTATTCCCCTTCCTACAATGATTGCTGCAGTGCTCAGAGGTGCGGCTTGATTTGGGTAAGAATTGAAAATTCAGCGCCTTCTCCAAATATTACATAAAAGGAAAGAATGACATAAAAACACGATCTAACCGTGTAAATATTTTTTCCAGTTTCACAGACCAAATCCCAAGCATGTCATGCGTCTTGCATTTTTTATTCCCCCAGCTCTTTCCCCAGTGCTGAGCTAACATCTGAAATAGGAGTACACAATCAGTATGTTAATAATCAAGGAGTCTGCTCGCTGCATTAGACAGACATCAGAGGAATTTCTTCCACTGTCTGATGAATATTATAAACAGGCCCGTTTGTATTAACAGAGCCTTATGTAGCAAATCCAAAAGTGACAAACCAAACAGTTTTAAGTGGTTACATTCCATCCCCAAATGTCCTGAGTGTCAAACATCACTAGAAACCTGCATCCTGGCTGCATGTGAGGAAAACAAAGAGGCCCACAGTCAGTTGGACAAGACGCTTGGTGTTGAAGCAGACGACTATGACAAGGTTTTTTAACTGCCAAAGTGACACTGCAAATGCAATCTGGTACTGCAGCTGGGGAGCCAGAAATGTTGTATCAGTTACTGAGAGGGAAGGCATTTGTTCTTGAGAGCGACACTTCAGGAAGGGTTTACATCTGAGTCATCAGCTTTGACAGCATGTGTGTCCGTCAGCCAGCTGAACGGCTGAGCTTCTGCAAAACATTGCAGGGAAGTTTTAAGATCTGCAGATCACTGCGGACCTGATTTGCTACCCTGTGAAGTCAAAGGAAAGGTGCCCTTTCTGGGGGCCGAGGACCGACCCCTAGATGGTAATTCTTGGATTTAGAAATGGTATTAAAATTCCAAGCGTGTGGCCAAACTGACTGGATGATCACCTAACATTTTAGGCAAGCTGAAGGAACAGGCCCAGCCCGATCCCATCCTGCTCATAGTACGTAATGCACAAAAGCAACAAGGGGTGGGGGAAAGAGCAGGAGAGGAAAGATGAGAAAGACGGGATGCTCCTAAGACTAGTGCTTTTTTATTGTGTATGTTGCAATGGTTTCTGTGGGCTGCTCCTGCATCAGCTGGCTCCAGGACTGCAAGGTTTTCCCCTTCTTTTCTTCGGAGCTAGTTTCCCTCTCTACCATCTCAGTCCCTTGGGAGTCCTGCTGGAGCACAGGCGTGCAGGCTGAAGCGAAAGGGAGGGCAGAACAGCCTCCTCCCTGCACATCAGCAGCAGCAGATGCTTACGTGTGGAGGTGGCAAGGCTGCAATCCTAGAGCATGGTGGGCTCTCAAGTAAGACTGGTGCATTTTAGAAGAGAGCGGGTTGTATGGCTGCTGGTCTCTCTGCTTCACCTTAGATAGCTGGATGGCAACGCAGGCTCAGACTACTTTGAGCTGACCATGAAGAACTGTCTTCTCTGTGACCATCATCTGTCACGAGGCTTGTGCACTTTGGGAGTAGGGATGACTGGACCAGAAATGCTGGGAGAAGGAGTTTTATGCAGCAAAGCTGTTTCTTTCAACCAAGTCACTTGGGTTTCCAAAGTGGGCCTGGAAACTGTGAAGAAACAGTCTTTCTCATGAGATTTCCTGTTGGTGCTGCATCCAGTAGCACCGGAAATATCACAAGAATAGCTTTTCTTGTGGTATTTTATTACTTCTGCTTCTGCTCCTGGCCGGAACTGAGAAGTACAGGGGTGCATGGAAATGAAATATAGTGGTCAGAGGAGAGGCTGCCAAACATTTGGAAACGACAACAGCAAGAAAGATCATTCACTTAAGTCTCAGGAACTGCTTCCGATCTGCCCTTATTTTATTCAGACATGTTTACGTGATGCTGCTTTCAAAAGTCATTCACTCAAAGCTGGCACCAGTACACATTCAAACACTGACTACCTGTGGTTTAGCTGTGAGTAATGCTGGTAAGTTCCTATAGAGAAGTGACTTCTGTTTCCTAAAATGTTTAACTGACATAATTCATCATCAGAACAGATCTAAGCAAAAAAAACCCCATCCCACTACATCTCATAGTTGCACTGCATTTATTTCATAGAATCATAGAATCATTAAGGTTGGAAAAGACCTCTAAGATCAAGCCCAACCGTCAACCCAACAGCATGTCCTGAAGTGCCATCTCTACACGTTTTTTGAACACCTCCAGGGATGGTCAGTCCACTACTGCCCTGGGCAGCCTGTTCCAGTGCTTGACCACTCTTCTAGTAAAGAAATTTTTCCTAATATCCAATCTAAACCTCCCCTGGCACATCCTACGGCAGCAAGATTAGCCATATTAGACGATACACAAATCTGCACATGTGCTTCCCTTGGTCAAAAGAGCATCTATTTCTCCAAACTTATTTCCTGCTCAAAACTGTTTGACAAATGCTTTGTGCAGACAAAATCTGTCTAGCAATTGGTTGTAAACACACATTGCAAATTCTTTTTCAGTTGTCTCAGACAGTGGTTCTTGGTGGCACTAGTGACTAAGCAGCATCTGCTAGCAATCCTCCCCCGGCCATGCCTGCCCTGAAGGCAGTAATGCATCTGAGTGGCTTCATCCAGATGGAAGGAGAATGGCTCCAGCAGGACTGGACACCTAGGTGCAGTGAGGAGGAAAGGGAAGGCCAACAACAGCTCACCCCAGCAAAAGCTCGTCTGGCAACTTACACCCTCGGCATTGCAATCAAAACTACCTAAACCCCACGGGACCGTGTCCATTTCCTGTTTGATGTCATCTTTACAAGTTACTCCTGTTTCTTCCTGAAGTCAATTCTCCTTCACTGCAAAACTAATTTTGTTCCATTATTAAAGAAAGGTTGGCTGTTAATCAACACTTTGCCTTCCTGAACAAGCTCCATTTGCAAACGCACTGAATTACATGGGGAATGAACACAAGTGTAGAGAAATTCAACTTAAAACCAGGACGAGTTTCCCCGAGGTCGTTTCCCTTATTATCTGACTGCCATCCTAAGGGCACTTTGCTCAGTTCAGATTAGAAATGTGAAGTTTTGCTAGAGATATGCTAATGTCATAAGGAATAATCCTGAGTACTTTCAATTCCTTTTTTTTCCAAGGGCCATGGGAAGTTGAGGGGACTATTTCATAATGATAAAGATAAGACAGATTTGGCCAAGAAGGCTCTTTTGCTTTTTCTGTTTTTCTGGGGAGCTAAAGGCACATACGGATAGAAGAAAAAAACCTCTAATGGTTGGTTCCATATGCTTTGTAATAAAACAAGACCAAATTCTGCATAGACAACCTGTACAAGCAAGACAGAAAAAATTTCTTTTATAGTTACAAAATTTGTTTCATTCCTCACTCCCTCAGAACTGCACAGATATTCTGAAGCATGGTTCACAGTTCAAAGTAATTATTGTTGTAAAATACCTCGGTTATCATCAAGGACTTTGTTGTTCCACTCTTCCGACGGCGTGGCTCCGCTCCCAGATGTGCTTTTGCCAGAGCCGCCCAGCACAGATTTCTCTCCCCGCTTTGTGCCAAGGCAGAAGACAGTTTGAAGCCAGCTTCACTGGTTTTCCTTCCTACCTCCCAAGGCCACATGGTGTTGCACAGGCAGTTGGGTCACCAGGCTGCTCCCCTCTTGCTTCTCCCCACCTGCAAGTTCATCCTGACACCGCACCCATGGTTTTGCTATTGATCTCAGCCAGGAGACACATCAAATCTAAATACCTCCTGCTACAAGGAAACAGGGAAAATGAGAGGCAAATTCAGGCAGATCCCAGCATCACAGAAAGATGAGCAAAAGGAACTGTTACAAGCCAGGCAGGAGTAAAGCTTCAGGCTTTCTGTCTTCTTACAAAAAAAAAAAAAAGAAAATAAAGGAAAAAGAAAAAAGCATCTTTCATCACTCCTTCATATAGATAGAAGAGTTCAAATCCCTTTGTTTTACATCCTGCGCTGTTTTGAGAGAACACTATTGGGTGATACCTGGGTCATATCTAGCGGTTACCTGTGCATTTATTGCCTAGCTATGCTTTTCACTGTATTAAAAGCTGGGTCGCTAAACTAGAATTCCGTGGTAAAAGAGAATTGTGTGGCATGCTCTATTGTTGTAGAGTTGCATAATACATACATAATTTGTATGAACACACAATAAAAATCAGGGATCTTTCAGAAGTAAATGGAAAGACATTCTTAAACATCAGGGAATGAAATCTGATGAAGGACTAAAGGATTATTATAGACCATCGGAAACAAGTCTCCTCTATTTCAACGTAGTTTCACACACATTGTAACTTGATATCGTCATAAAACATGATAAAGATGCACATTTAAGCCTTCAGGATCACGCAGCAGCAACCTTCATCTAGGACACAAGGATGACTCCCCATCATTATCTCAGAACTGCAAAGCAACCTGATGGCCTTTCCTTTCCACTTTGTGCTTCTTTCTTATTCAAACAAAACTGCAAGGGTCTGCACAGAGAATTTTAAAGTCAGTGGGAGTTTTGACTGAAGAAGACACAACATCTCCATTGCCTGGCATCTACCATAATAGAGTGAAAGTCTGAAAAATCATAGCTGGGTTACATGCATCCAGTGAACTTCTATTTCACAACAGGAATGAAAATACTGGATAGGAACGGGTGGTCCAGGTGAATATAGCCATCCCTGTCCACGATATTCCTGAAAAAGCCTAAAACAGCGACTGTTTTTCATGTTGCTTCACAACCCTCAAGTGTTAATAGCACGCTCACAACAGAGAGTTTTCAATGTTGTGGCCGGGGAGTAAAAAGTTGGAACAGCTGCAGATTCCATGTCCAATTTCTAGCTACGTTTTTGACAGACCTCTTAGGCTTGCGTAATAAATACAGAAAAGCTTAAGCAAAGACGCTGATTATCATTATCAACATTATTACACGGGCAGATTGCAAAGCACTCAGCATCCTAAAATGTGTCATTTGACTATGACATTTTTCCTGCCATTTTTTCCCCATTCTCTAGAGAGCACCAGCAATCCTGAGGGTACGGACAGGTTTGAAAACTGCGGATGTGATCAGCTCCCAGGTTGTGCAGAGGTGACATGGAACAGCTCTAAATTCACCCACTACCAGTACTTCAAGCTTTGCCAAGAGTCTTTTGCTGAGTTTGCTCCATTTAGAAATCAAAGGATGGTTTCTTCCAAGTGACAGTCCTAGAAATTGTAATGTAATTGAATTAAAAAATAAATGCAAGCTGCAAAGCTCAGATTTGCCAACAGATTGAAAACTCCAGTGAAATTGAAGACGTTGAGTGAAAGGTTCAGATGCAGTCAGAATCGGGGAAGGGGCTGGTTTGGCCAATTCATGGAATGAGGTAAATTGTAATGTGTGAGTCTGGATTCACTTATGTATTTCTCTGGCATTTGGGAATGTTTGGGTCTGAGGTTTGGTGTTGAAATTTCAGCTACCTATTATTATGATTCTAGTATCTGTGTTTTAATTCTTTCCCAGCACTTCAGCGGAACACAGGCTTTCAATTAACTCAGCGCTCCCTGCTTGACTTTTCAAAGTAGTAACTGTAAATTAGAGAATAAAGAACTAGAAGCGGTGTGAGGGTCAGCCCATGACAAAAGTTCTGCAGTCAGTCAGAGCTGGTTGAGGTCCTGGCCCTCGGAGCTGCGCTCACCACAGCTAAAGCACGGCACAGAATTTGGGTTTGATTCCCGTAGCCTCATAAATTCTTTCAATATCACTTACATTTTATGTAAATGAAGGACCAAAAAACCCACACTTACTCCCCAGAAGAGTTTCAAAGATAAATTAACTAATGTTTACAAATGATTTGGGTTTTAGAATGGATGGAGGGATGGAAGGAAATGGAAGAAAGACTCCGGTGGCCAAGAAAAACAGCAGAATCTCTTCATTCTGTGTCCAGCAAACTACTTAAGCATGTGTTTAGCTTTGAGAATGTGCTTAAATCTACCCCCGTGAACAAAAGCAGAAGCCTACAAAGTTAATTATGTGCTTTAGTGCTTTTCTAAATAGGGAAAATTAACAGGTATAACTGAAAAATGCAGAGTATACATAAAGACTTAGCTGAGCATGGCAAACAGCCTGCACCTTCAGTGCTCCGTCACCAGTCCCCAAGCCTGCCATCGCCTTGCCTGTACCACGTTGGGTCCCCTCAGGATAGGTGCCCAGAGGACGGGCAGCCACATTTAGGTACCTGAAAGCAGAATTTGTCTCATTATGTTTAAAAGGTGAGTTTTTAAAGTCCTCAAGGGTAGATGAAGAGAATGGTGGAACAAGCCACCCCATCAGGGAGCCCAAAGCGTAGCCCTGGATGTAGGACATGGGGATCAGGGGGACCTGGACTCCAGCTGAACTTTGTGAGTCCAGCTCAGCCCTATGAAATGAAGTTAAGCTGGAACACGTCCTTAATCGGTAGCTGTTTTATCAGCACAGCAAACGGGCACAGGCTCGGCGCTGGCCCAGCTCAGCTCCACAAGAGCTCTCGCAGTTCTTTAAGGAGCATTCTTTCAATATACTTGAAAGCAGCTTTATCAGCACGGCGCATCTCGGGATCTAACACGTTTCGGAGCTGGTTCTCAGTTGCAGTAAAACCAACATTTTATGAGCTTCTATTCTGGTGCCGTATTTGTACGAGTCGAAGCGGTATCAGCAGAACAAACGCTCCTTTCATTAGTGTTCTGGAAACACAAAGTTCATTTAAAGCCTAGAGAATTAAACTGCGTTCGTCTGGGAGGCGGCCCGTAGACAAAATCCGCTTCAAAAGTCTGAAGGCCCCTGAGTCAGAGGAAAGTTCAATTAATTTGTCAGAGAACTGAAAACAGATGCTTTCAATCAGCACCGAAAAAAAAAAAAATATTAAAAAATGATGACGTCACGGCAGGCGCGCGCTGGGAAGGGCCGAAATTCCCAGCACGGCCCCGCAGGACGGACCGCCCTGCTCCGCACCACCGGCATCCACCGAGCCGCGGATGCTGGCGGGGGATGCGCGCCCGTCCGCGGCC
>VZZY01002630.1:211407-222454 GCA_013400335.1 Eurystomus gularis
GTCTCCCGGAAATGTCCAGCCATTATCCCGAGGGGTACCCCGGGGATGTCCCGCCGGTATCCCGAGGAGTATCCCGGGGGTGTCCAGCCGGTATCCCGGGGGTCTCCCAGGGATGTCCCGCTCGTCCTTCCCTGCAGCCCATCCCCTGCAGCTTCCTGCGCCCCAGGGATGCGGTGCGAGTGCGGCTGGGGGGCGGGGGGGTAGGGAGGGGTGTGGAGCGGCTGCTCGGGGACGGGGGCACCCCCGGGCAAAATACGGTTGTCGGGGAAATCAAGGGCATGGCTGTCGCTGACCTTTGGCTTGCGCATCCCATAACCAGGAATGACGCCCAGGGGAGCCCTGCCAGGCGCTGGCTGCTGCTACCCCTCCTCTCTCCCTCGCCAGCAGACCCCGGCCGCGATGCTGAAGCACAAGTTGTGCGATTACAAACGCCCGGTCAAACCCTCCCGGTTTATTTATGTCGCTCTTCTGCATAACGAATCAATCAAATCCTTGCCCACGGTCTTCAGAGACCTTGGGGGTGTTTTGCTCTTAGGTGGGATGTAGTTTCTGTTACTCTAGAGAAACGCAAACTGAAAAAATCTCGTTTTCTTGCCAAAGCTCACCTGCATTTGTGACTCGGTAGCCTTCTGATTTTTCATTTGCCTCCCATCATCGCGTGATTTGCAGCGTGCCGATATTTAGCAAGCTCGTCCACTTCTGAGAGTCTGGCATTGCAACTGCGGAGAAAGAGGTTATTAAAACTCACACTTATTTTTTTAACGGGGAGCTGCATTTGGGGAAAAACAAACAAACAAACACACAACAAAGAGAAGATCCTATGTGAGGAATAACCATCTAGTCCTGTGATTGCTGTTTGCCCTATTTTATCTGAATCTGTAATTTCAAAATTATTTAAAAACCGGAATTAATTGTGTGCATTATTGCCACTTGAGCATCCAAAAAAGCGGCAGAAGTCACCAGGTCGCATGTTTTTAGGTAAGATACTTTATATGGATTTATAACCCCCACAACAACCATGTTAAAAAAAGGATAAAACAGACATTTGGGTTTCTCTGTTGTTTTTTTTTCTCAGACTGCATTGGTTGCCTGGCGCTTCCCAGCCGGTTATTAATGTTTCTCTGGTTTTGACACTGAGGAGTCAAACTGATGGTGGGATACGCTGTGGAGAGAGGGGCTTCCTCAGGAGCACCCCTGCCTTCTGCAGGCAGGGAGAGGTTTGTCCTGCCTGTGGGGAAAGCGTGGTGTTGCTGTGTACAAACCATACAGACACTGGTGGCAAAAAACCCCACGCATAGGTTAAGCCAAAAACCCACCAGCTCCATCACTGCAGGATTTGAATTGTAAGGACTTCGAATACAAAGTCGTTTTTGATCTTTCTCCTAAGATGACCACTTTTATGAATAGAAATAAGGAACAACCACATGAAAACCAGGGAACAGCACTTTAAGGGATTCCAGGGAAACACCTGTTCCCTTATCATGTTTTCCTCACAAATGTATGTTGTTACTTCTCTCAAACACCCAATTAAATTAAAATGAACGTAGTTATTTAAAACAATAATTACTGCAATTTCAAATAACTGAAGTACGTTTTTGATTTCTAAATCAATTCATGAGGCTTTCACCAGGTTCTGCTGAAATTCTCAGGTTTTGAAACTCAACCTGAACAGAATCAGTATTTAGCAGGTTCCTGCAACCTGCCCAAGTCTGTTTATAGAAGAAAATTATTGTGTCTCTGCTTTACTTGTTATTTGAATGGATGTAACATTCCCCACAAGTTTAACTCACTGTTATATCATGATAGGTACTCTATCCAATAGCTAATATTACAACACGCTTTTGTTACACCCCAAAGTTGAAAGACTGAAAATAGGGTATGAAAAGACTTCAGCTCTCAGGTAAGGTAGGAACACCTTTTCCATAGAGACGACCAAAGCTGTAAAATATGCACGTCTACAGTTCTGACATTTTATAGTCAGATATCCAGGAAAAAGCAAACCTGCAGCGAGTGCCTTGGGCAGGAGAAGCTGCAATGGCTGTTGCTCAGGTAGAAGTGACCTGCTGCCAGCAGCACTTTCCCCAGCATTTGCGGAACCAACACCCGACTCCCCTGGTCTTTCATACCAAGGAATCTTCAACCAGCCTGAAACTGGATGACATCAATTCCAGCCCTTGGACACAAAACTGACCCCACTCTCCCAGCATCTGGACTGATGGTCTAATCACTAAGTTGCTGAAAAAGCAGACTTTCTCTTACATGGCAAATTTTGTCTTCATCTATTTAACTTCTACTTAGCAGTAACTAAACGTCGCCAGAAGGTAGATAAAATGGATGTTACAAACTCCCAGAAAAACTCTATCCAACTCTTACTGAAGTGAACAGAAAAATGATTGAAGACATCAGAGGATAATCAGCAAGCTATAAGTATGGAAGGTGGCCAAGTGAGCTGCATATACCTCATCCTAACATAAAATAAATATATGTCCACAATGGACAAGCTACTCCACATCTCGCCACGGTCCTTCTCCGCAAGCTACCATCTCAGAGTCAACACATGGCCAGTGAATGGCCAGACCATTGCTCTGATGCCCTTTGGTCACTGAAATGTGCTGGTGTTCTGCAGCATCAGAAGGCACCTGGGATTTCCAGGATTCCCTGGTGGGAATGAAAAATCTGCTGCTCCCTCTGCCCTGACTGTCTGCCCTTTATTCCTTTAGGAAGGTCTATCAGCTCTGTGGCATCTGCTTGCTCTTTGGGCACCCAGTATTTACTGTCCCCTTCTGACCACCATATGCTTATTCCATCACACAGGACACAATCTGATATAAAATTAACTTCTCTTGTTTCTCAGTATCTGAAGAGACCTAACCCAGTACAACTGTTTACAAAGGAGTAAACACAAACAGCATTATGAAATAATTTCTGAAGAAACACAGTAAAATACAACAAAAGCAGAAAAAAAATAAAGTCCCTTTAAAAGGACATAAAAGAGGGTTCTGTCACCCCTGTCTCAAAGGCAGTGCAACATTCTCACTGATTTCAGTAGAAGCAGGATAATCTCTGCTCTTCTAACATTTTGTTTGCTGCTAGCGTGTGTCAGCCTGTCCATGGATGAGCCAGCACCCCATTGAACGTGCTTTTGTTGTAAAAGCAAGAATTGATTTATACTCCATAATCTTTTCCAAGTTCAGACTCTCGTGGTAGAAGCTGAATGATACAACTGTCTGAATCTGAGGAGATGATCCCGGTATTCAAGGCTCAGTTATTGCTATAAAATTATATTTGTACTATTTATGGAATGTGCAGATACAGAGGAAATGTATTTATAGCTGTTTTGACTGGTTCTACTGTATGCTTAGAGAAGAAACCGTGGAATTTAGGGTTTGGCATTTTTGACACCATGCAAATTAGAGGGCCCCTAATTATATCAACTGCCATGTGCTGTGGTCATCAGGTCAGTCAGGCGTCTTCGGTTGGAAGTGGCCTACGATTCTTAGCATCAGTCATGTCCTCTTCAGCTAATTATCTGTAAAGTGCTGTGCCCAGCTTCTGTCCCTTGGCTGCAGGAAATACTGGCTTAAGTCACACATTGGAAAAGCTTTCTGGCATCTTCGATTTAGAAGAAATGTTGTATTTAATTTACTGCTTCTGCTCAAGTCAAATCTTTCCCCTACACTTGGCATGAGAAAAGATTTGTAGCTTTTGTCATGAAGAAATGATGGTTACATCCTTCCGCTATGCCTATAAGTTAAACTTCTGCTTTTCCATCACCTTGGAAATTAGCTTCTTTAAGCATTTTGGTATTAAGCAATTATGTCAGCCATACCTTCTCCAGTTTCTTTATATTATAGTTAGTAAGGCATGAACTATTTCATATTTACAGCATAGCCTGTTGGTCTGATGACGATGGTTGAAAATTATGGAGCCCTGGTCCTCCAGTGAGCACAAGGAGGACATTTCATTTAACCTTTCCTTTAACCTAACTTTCACCACCTTTCCCTAGAAGAAGGGCACAGTCAATTCCTGCTACGCAGGGTCTGGAAACCTGCACCCAGGCTGTGGCTTGATATAGTAAACCTGGGGTTAGAGGTGCTACCACCAGGTCAGAAGTGTCACAGCTGTGTGACACCAAATGCAGATAATTTTCATGGTCTCAGTTGTTCAACAGTTTGCTGAGAAGATTCTGAGTGGATGAGGTACTGTCTGTCCACACCAGGTAACGTAGTCCTTGTCCGAGCATTACCTGTCCTTTCACAACTGGCATAACGTTAACATGACATTATGGTGTCTAGCAAAGTTAATAGAAATGAGATTCAGTGCTTTGACCTGATACAAATCACATTTATACTGCTGGGTGATTTGATACTTGATACATTCACTGCTTATGGTAACGTCTTACAATTATAGTTAGTGCAACATCTTACCTGTAGTTACACATCCTGAACTAATAATTTATGACACTATTTTCTCTCCCTGGTCACTGTATGTTCTTGAGAATATTGGATCTTCCTTAAATTTACTCACTGGACAAAATTACAGAACAAAATATTTAACCATTATGTTTTATCTGTGGACCAAGTAGAATTCTCTCCTCACTAGAAATGTGAATCGGCAGGTAAGTCGGGGGGTACTTTCTGTGTGCTGCAAGCACTTACAGCATGGCCATTTGAATGGAGAACTTTAAAATGCATTTTCTGCCACTGCTTAAGTCTATATAATGACATCTTATACATGCATGTCCAAAAAAAGGCTATGAGCATGGTCCATGAAAAAACTGACCAAATAGTCAGGGGTTTTCTTTCGCTTTAAGAATTAGTGTCATTCAGCCAAGCCCACTGGCGTATGGGAAGGACTCAAACATTCCTGGCTGTAGAGATGTCTTACCTCGATCTTGAAGATACCCTTTCCCTTCTCCACATGACTCCAGTGATAAGCAGCGTCAGATGGGGCTGCTGGGCTCAACCAGGCGCCTGCTCCTGCTGAAAGGGGCTGGGTTGTCCCCACCACCCCCGTAGTTGCACGGATGGGTCTGCATGCCCCCCGTCGCTGACATCAGTGCTCATCTGATTCCTCTGTGAGTTAATTGAGCTCACTCAAGCAACCTAGAAAAAGAAAAAACAATGAAGGAGTTTATATTTTTGCTGGCACAGGGAGCCGGATCAGGTTGCTAAGGGGTCATACCAGCATCAGCCCCAAGGTGACCACAGTGTCCTGCTCAGGAAGGGGGCAGCGTGGATTTGCCTCTTTCACTGGCAGCAAACTCAATCAATCCAATCAATCAATCAATCAATCAATCCATCAATCCTCGTTCAATCCTTTCAGCTGTTTTACACGACTCAATCCAAAGATCAGGCACTGGGACAAAAAAAGGAGCCATTTTTCAAATTAAAATGTAGTTATGTGCATTTTCCCAACATATCCTTCCCAATATTTGTAACTCTTGCGGTATTATGGAGCCTCTGGTCTTTATTGGAGTGAAAACAATATTTTCTCCAGTAATTCACAATGTTTCCTTTCTTCCTTTCTGAGTAGGAAGAAAAAGTATCATCATAAACCAGCATTGTACTCAGTAATTAACCACACTTGTTTTATCATCATTATTTATTTGTATATACTGGTGGCATTTAAGAGAATCCAATCAGGAATCAAGCCTTCATTGTGCAACACATTAAACATCATAAACAGCCAGTCGAAGCCATCAGTGACTTTATATACTTGAGGTTTTATAAAACCTCCAAACTGGAATATTTTTGATGAATCTAGACATTCCAAAATGAAGCATCTAAAGTAATAAGTAAAGGAGGTTGTATTGGAAAATGTCATGATTGCATTTAAATAAATTGGCCTAGTTAGATTAAATGAACAGCTTTTAAAGAAGTAATTCTTTCTTCATTCTGTGCAGAGGTTCTGTCACAGACCACCAGTATTCAAAGTAAAGAGCTTGTGAGAAACAGCTGGATTGAGTGAAAAATCGAGAAACAGTCTGATATGCAGTCAAGCCCATTTAATTACGCTTGCTAATTATATTTCCCATGATAATTATACACAGTATTTAAATGCAGCATGCCATTTCCTGTTCAGAGTGATTAAAAACACCCCCGTGATTGGTGAAAAGATCTTGGTAAAACAGAGGACATTTCAGATGCTGCTGATAAGGCAGCCGCACTCCCTCGCAGGGGGGGAAGAGCAGCCGGGATCTGAGAGGCAGCGTGGGCAGATTAACCGCATGGCACCTTCAGGGGGCCTGCTCCTCACCTGAGAAAAGACTCCCAGATCACTCCCTTGAACTATCTGCTGTATCTGCGCTTGTGGGTCAAAATATTTAAATCCGGGTTCTTCAAGTTCAGCATCTCGCTCCTTATTAGCACATCTGAAGAAGACTTGCAGAACACCCAAGACTCCAAGGGAGCAGAAGCCAGAAAGCCCCATCCTTTACCCTTTCACTGCTGTGCTGGTGATTATTATTTACAATCACAATAGTGCCCGGGTCCTTGCAGGTATTATGTTCTGTACCTACATCAGAGCAGAAGGAAGCTGAAGAGGAAAAGGAAAAGCAGGCAGCAGGAGAGCACAGTTTGGGGGAAGCCATGGTGCTCTGGGACTAGATCGTGCCCCACAGCAGCGATCTGCAGAGACATGAGACCTCTCGCTCCGTGTCTTACTTCTTAGGTGTAGCCAGGAGTTTGTAGGACGAACACACCTGGCCTCGGGGCAAGCTGCGGGACAGAAGAGGAAGGGAATCCCTGCCGTTCACATTTCATCATATGGATGTTGTGCATAGGAGAGAATTAGACTTCCCAAGTCCCAGCCCTCCCCCAGGGCAGACAGCACAGCAAAAATCCTTTGAATAAATTTCTCCCTTTTGGTTTGTTCAATTCACACACTCCATTTTTGTTCACTAGGGATGAAATATTTGTCATTGTTAAGAAGGCATGGCATTTCGTTTGTAACATGTTCTCCTGGACAATCCCACAAGGGAAGTATTGCTCCTTGAAATGTTGCAAAGGAAAATGCTTCCAGGAGTTGGCCTTTGAACTAAGTTTCTGCTTCATTTAACCGCTGAATTTGACAGCAGTAGAGCTCCTAATTTCCTTATGGAATGAAACGCTTTCACTTCTGATCAACAGTGGCAAAGTGTATTTGTAACACTGCAGGATACTCCATGGAAGAGATATTAATATGACATTAGGTCTCAATAAATTGAATACAATATGGATTTCTATGGGACAGCTACAGATCATGTTCTAATTAAGCAGAATACAATGGGAATATTGAACAACTATTCTTACTGTGGGTGCAGCTATAACCTCAACAGTCAGAACAGAAATATCAAACCCTGCAACTCTCGAGAATGTTTCTTACCAGAATCTGCATCTAAAATTAGCAAGGACAACCTCGAGCCACACTCTGAGCCATCCCAGTGGATCGGCCAATTTTAACAGGAAAACTCAGCAGTAGCGTTTTAATTATCCAGAACTCAGCTTATTACTGGTAACAATGGTACATCTAAATATGTATTAATGGCTTTGTTTGGTCAATAATAGAAAACACAGTCTGTAAGATAAGACAGCACAGTAAGATGGAAACTTCTGTATGTGGAAGGGATACAGTCATTTATTCATCAACTGGTAAAGATACCAGGGCAAGATATTCAGCAAACACTGACTGAAAGTGAGTGGAGAGCAATATTTTACAAATGCTCTGACTATTTTGGCCATTCTTGCAATTTTAACTATTCTTGATAAGCAAGAACAGTAAGAAGCAGCTAATTTGTTACGCCGGCATAACTCCTATATGAAGGCAGTGCTTATTAATCTTGAATAATTCCAGATTTACACCACTCTGATTGAAACCAGTATCTGGCCCAGAAACATTATACATGGCAAGTATTTACATCTGGGAGCACATAAGTACCAGAAACACCAGAACCTTTGATTTTTTTTTCAAAAACCTATCATTCAAACTGATTAAGACATGTGTCTTAATTTACTGGTTTGAGGTTTTCCAGTTAACATTCCCTAACTCTCTCTCTGTTACTCCTTCCTGCCTCCCTCACTCCTTCTGAGTGAGAAAATATGCCTTTTAGGCCTTTCAAAACAGTTTAAACTCAGAACTAAAGCTCCATTCCCATCTCAATCCCATGAACCAAGCTGCTCGCACTGTTTCAGCAGTTAATTAACAATGAATGCCTGCCTTTGGAGACTGGGTGAAGCAGGGTGGGGATAAAAGATGAAGAAGGCTGAGGACAGACATAACAAGAATGGGGAGGGAGCAAAGTGGGTGGCTTATCAAATTCCACAAATACCAGACGTGGAGAGGTGTTGATTTGTTGCTGGGAAAACCCTGTTTGTTTATGGAGTTTAATCACCTGTTTTATGTTTGTTGTTCGAAACATATGGGAGACAATGGGATTGTTTGCCTGCAGTGTACTGAAACACTGTACAGTAAGAGTGGTACACACAGGAATTTTAAGTCACTGGTATGTGGAAATCGGAATATCTCAGATCATTAACAGCTAGCCTCCTGGTCAGGCTGTGCGAAGGAGGCAATGAAGAATGTGCTCAAGGTTGACAGTCAAAAAGAAACTGCTCGTCGTGACCCATAAAATAAATATAATTTTCTGAGGTGAGGTGAAGAATTTTGGAAAACAGCGCATCCCACGTTGCCCTACTATCTGTCAGCAAGGCACTGGCTGTCACAGAGTTGGGGTTCTTTTCCTTCTGCTATGTCTCTTTTTTTTTTCTTTAAAGAGGCAGCTGGACTAGGTGGGCAAGAGCAGAGCTCTCTACATCACTAGCGAGAAACACCAATTCAAATCCAGTTTCTGAACAGCTCCGCTTTTGGGAGATGACATTTTCACATCCTTCACGCCCTCCCCAGAGAGCAGGACTCACATGCCCCATAGATGAGCTGCGTTGCTGGCCTGCAAAAGGACTCTCCTACTTTTATATTTTATCACTCCGGTTCCAGCCTCCCCTTTGTCTTTTTGGTTCACCTCACTGCTATCTGATTTTTAAAATTGGTTGTATTTCTTCTTCCAGCACTGGAATTCACACCTCCACGTCCCTTCTGGCTGCTGTACTCTCTTTTTTCTCCTTAAAATTCCCTATCCTCTTTGCTTATCTTAAGGACTCATCCAAACTAGAGATTCTGTGAAAATGCATCTCCTAGACAAAAGTTATAGCACAGTTCTGTGTCTTACCTCATGAATAATCTAGCTAGAAATGTGAACTCCTAATCTAGCTAGAAATGTAAGCTCAACAAGTTTAAGCAGTGTCGCGTGCTTTCTCTTGCAATCCCAATCCTTTTCCTCACCAATATGCCACCCCTCACACGGGTCTGCAAATTCAGCAGCATCTTCAACCGTCTCTCAAATCTTATGATCCCTTATCCCTTCACCGTCCAGCCCTCTGAGCTCTGCCAAGATGCCAGCTTCTTCTTCCACTGATTGTTCAGGGATGCCAGCATCCCTCACCAGTAAGACAAACTTGCAAACAAGCCCTTTTGTCTTTATGTTTTCGCCACTCAATTACCTTTCTTTAGACATAATGCTCACAAATAACCTTGTAAAGAAGAAACTGTAACTTTACCTCACACTGATTGCTTGAAACAGCTTTTTGGTTTATATATAAACACTTCTCAGCTTGAGTTTAGCTTGTAACCTCTTTGGGACAGGGACCATCTATAAAACAGATAATTCCTGTTCCATGTTTAGATGGAAACATATCAGTATAAAAAACCAGCAAATATATAAAAAGTAGATTTTCTAAGAATCTCAGCTTTCATTTACAGTTGAGAGGGAACTATTGGCCCTGTGTGTTCATTAAAAAAAAATGCCACATTCACCAAAAGGCTCTAATCTGAGAGGAATCCCAACATCCATTCATTTTTAAAAATATTAATTGTGTAAGCCAACTCCCTTATTCTAGACAGTCTGATTGATGAGTTTTGAATGTTTGGGGCTGGCTGTGCTGCATCAATTAAAAGGAAAATAGAGAACATCCCCTCTGTGGCACAAGGTCTTAAAAAGTTCACGCCACTCGGACTTTGTTTCCAATTCCTATGGCAAATAGGTGTTTATAATTTTGTTAGAAGAGGAAGAAAACAACACCAGCGTCACTCAAATGATGCAGCTCATATTGTTGACATGTTTTGGTAACAGCACTAGTTTTCGTAAAGTTGGAGTGATTAATGGTGGAAGCTAAAGGCTGTCCACTTGTGGTGGCAGGGTCGGAAGGATCATACGTAATCGTGGGTTTTGTGAACCTAGATTCTAAACTCAAGCCTTGGGGTTAAGCATAGTAATTTGTGTGTTGTTTTTCGGAAATGAGAATCCAGGATTCAAACATTGTGAATTTCCTATTTTTTTTTTTTAATAGACAACACAAAAATCTGAGCCTTGAAGCCCTCCACTGGCAGAGAACACCAAGGAAAGCTTGAATTTGTGACATGTGGCACAAAACCAGTGTGAGTGGTTTTGAACCTACATGGCAGAAACAAGGTTCTTCCACAGACAAAGGGTTCCACGTGAAATGGAAATTGTGATCTTGCACAGTCTCTAAACAAGGCAGCAGGGTGAAGTTCCCACTCCTTGGAGACGGCTGTCTATCTTTATTCTGGCTGCATGTGGATGATAAAGTCAGTGATTTCACATAACATCTCAATTTAAAACCAGTGTGATGCTCGGAGTCAGGGACTTCTCAGCTCTGGTCTATAAACAGGCTCCTGGTAAATTTTTAAAGACGTATAAATGATGTAGAAACCTAAATTCTATTTTTTAACAGGATTTATACATATATTAGGAGTGTATGAACTTAACACACTTAGGCAATAGATCCAATTGATTTCAGGAAACTTCCAAGGTAGGTTTGATATTTTGGAAGTACAGCCCTTTGTCTTGCGGGCTGAACTTTTTCTCATTTCCCTCACTATTATAATGAAATGAATCTTGACTATCTGCCATGATCTAAAACATGTGCTAGAATTCAATCAGCAAAAATAGAACAGTGACAGTCACAGCTGACGTCTAATTTGCTTCCCCCCC